>WSFP011478959.1:0-16497 GCA_009831015.1 Picea engelmannii
TTGCAAGTAACCAAGCAATGTAAAATTAAGTTTGCAATCACTTCTAATTATGTTGATGAAGTAGAGCTTGATATAGTGCCACTGGACATATGTGGAATTGTCCTGGGAAGCCCATACCTTTATGATAGAAAAGCCATATTCTATCAGGAGGAAAATAAATATTGCTTCAAGAAAGATGGGAAAGAGTACATTGTTTGTGCTCATCGCATAAAAACTGACAGATCTTTTGCAACTACAGGGCAGTTAAAAAGAATGGTAAATGCAAGCAAAAGTTTAACACTTATGTCTATAACAAATCATGAAGTTAGTGATGTTAAACATGAGATGATTCAATATGTTTCTAACAATCATGAAGTGTCACAAAAAGTACAACATGAGGTTCAACTGCATACTTTGATTATTGTTCCTGTTCAGAAGGGGAAGCATGTTTTTTCATTCTCATTCTCATATTTAGTATTGTTGTTTAGTTTGCTACTATTCAGTGGTGTATGACTGCTAAATGCGACAAAGAATGTAGATGATTGTGCATTAAATGAGATGATTACTTTGATAAACAATGCTATCTCAGTTTTTATGTTTGTTGTGATTAGTCAGGTGATCATTGTCCCAACAGAAAGGATGGATGATACATGACAAGTGGGGAGGCAGTACCCTCACTTCTTACTTGAGTAAAACCATACTTTTGGTGGTCCAAAAGCTTCCAAGTGAGGAGGAATGATCCAGGAGACTCCCCAGGTCACACTAGGCTATAGAATGGCAGAGCTAGGCTAGCCAACCCGCCCAACTTTGTTACTTGTAAACTATATGCCAAAACGTATATTTAAGTTTTGGTTAATGTGTATTCGAACAAAGGAATGGGCTAGGGCCTAGCCCCAGCCCTTGGTGCACCATATAACCTCTTCATAGATCCAAACAACATGTGAGCACGGGGAGTTGGATAAGAGCTAGTTCTCAGATCTCGGGTGTTCCCACAAGACCAGGGCCTATCCCTACAAAGGCGCACAAGGTTTTCCTTCTAGACCGAGGTCACATGCTATGTGCCTCAAATCCAGGTGCTCAAACCGGTTTAAGGCCAGTGCAAAGCCCTTTGGGTTGGCGCTTGGCCATATGTAGCTCATGTGACCACTTCAAAGGGGCGCACGCCAATCCAAAGGGGGGCACTTTGTGTATTTTTGATAAAAATGGGTTATTTGCCTAAAGGTTTGCCCATAATATGTATTTTTTAAGATTTCTTAGCCATTTGGAGGGGGATTTGATCCCAAAAAGAGGTCAGATCTTCAGGGGAAGTTAGGATTCTATTGTTGGGCCTAATAACTATATAAACTAGGCTTTTTGTTTTGAGAGGTAACTTTTTGATGCAGGGATTTTGAGGAGCAACTTGTGTAATTTGCCCATTTCTCATGTTTTGAGAGGCATTGAGTCATGTTTTGAGAGGAGATTGTTGAGGCTTGTATGTATCTGAACAAGGAGGTCTTGTACAACAATTCAGAAGTATTTTGTAACAACAAAGAGCCAATGTAAAGAGAATGTGAGCATTTGAAGAGAAATAAAAAGGTCCTCGACTTGGAAGCGGGCCTAGAGACGTAGCCAAAGATTGGTGAACTCCGTTAACAAGTTCTTGTGTCTATTTCTCTTTCTTGTTTGTTGTTATCTTCCCTTATCTTGCAGCATGGTTTATGCTGGCTGAACTCTTTAATCACTTATGAGCATCAAGTAAAAGTCATAATTATAATTCCGCAATAAGTTAAAGAGTTTATGTGTTTCGCATTCTTATCGATTCAATGAATAAAGTACATAAACTTAACTTGCAATTTGTCAGTAAAGCCTCACATTTTTGGATCAGTTTGGGGCCCTTGTTTTGCTTGTTGTGACGAGGATGATGCTTCTTGGGATTCTTGGATTTATCTTTCTATTGGGCCACTAAGGCTTTGTTGGATGTACATGCAGTGTTGATCACTCTAATTTGCACAAGCTTATCTTTCTCTCGAATCAGAGCATCACAAAAGGACACAAGAGAGGGTTTTTGATAAGCAATCCCTAGAGCTTCTCTAGTGGCATAAAAGGTAGATACAAAAACAAAATATGCACTACCAAGCTTAACAAGAATAACTTATATGCATATATCTTCCAATAGATCTAGTTGGCATTCGATACAAAAAAGTCTAAGTGTTTTGAACTTAGATAAATAATCTTAAATGGAAGGAAAATCAGTTGGAATTAAAGTCATTAACTAATTTTCCAACTCGTGAGCTCGAATAATATTATGTTTACCAAACACAGCTTCAATCTTTTCCCAAGCTTTATTGGGGGCATCAAATCATTGAAGGTGAAACCATAAATCATGAGAGATGGACATTTTGCTTGGTCCACGGGCTTCATCATTCATATTAATCCATTTGACATACTTGTCATCATCAATGGGTTCTTCTTGTTTTTTCAAGGTAATCTGGTACAATCCTTTACTTCTTAATAAATCCTCCATATGAGATTTCCATTGGAAGTAGTTGTGATAAGCAAAAGATCACTGGAAGAAGACATATTAAATATGTAGAGAATATGGATTTAAAATATGAAATTGATGGTTAGGATGGAAAAATCTCGAAATATTTGACTGTTTAAAAAAACGGCATTGAAAATGGACTTTGGATGTGAAAGTTATGCCCTTTTGAAAAAAACACATAAACGATAACTAAAGAGCCACATGACATGTAGAAGTTGGTCCACGTGGTGATACCCCTCTTAATAACCTCACTTTTGCAAATCAATTGCTTATGGAGTGATCCACTTTTATAGAATAAGTGGGGATCACTTTTACAATAAAATTACTTTATAAAAGAAAGTTGTATGCAAAATAAATAACTTTAAAATAAAATATTAAAACTACTTATAGTGATTCACTTTCATGATTTAAGTGAAATACACTTTACAATGGATGCATGAACTTTTTCAAAAACAAAAAACAAAAAATAGACTTGAATTCAATACCTCTTGCTTAATAAAACAACTTTTAACCAAGTGAGCCAGTGCAAAACATATTGTATTGTTTAGAAGGAGGATTCTGGTTGTTCTGGAAGACGACCTTGAAGAGTGTGCTCATAAAAAACTATTTTCACACAAGAAAAAAAATTTCGTTTTTCCACGATAACAAGAGTTAGATCTCGATTAACTTACCTATAAAATGCAACTTTTCCTTCTATTTTGATTTACTGAGATTGCACAGAGTGCACGATAAAGAGCATACGTAGACAGAGAAACCCTTTTCAATCTGTTTATGATTTGTCGAGATTTCACAGGGCGCAGGACAAAGATCATAAACAAATTTAAAAGAGTAGCAACCCAGAAATAAAAAACAGAAAACCAAAATAATAACTCTACAAAAATTTAAAAGGGCGTATTTGAGATTTATACCTTTGGATTTGACTGAAATGGCCGCATCATGGGAAAACAAAAACCTTTTCGAGTGAAACAAAAGGCATTCCTCGCTGAAATGAGCGCTCCAGATGCAATGTAGTAGTCCTCTTAGCCCATAAATGTATGGAAATGGCAGAAACTAGAGATGAGGCAACACAACTTCACGGTATCGATCTACAACGAGAGAAAATATTCAATTGTGCTCATATACCATGTTCGACAACACATGCATTTGAAAAGATGATGAACACCTTCAATAACCACTCACACAACCAAATTAGAGATCAATACACTGATGTTCTTCACATGGTAAAACCCCTACAAGGAAACATCCACGACCCCAACCAACGTGGCCACATGGAGCAATTTATTAATGCAAAATAAAATTTTACAGAGAGATTTTACAAGAGAATTTCTCACAATTGATCATCGACAAATGAACCTCCATGCTTTTTAAATAGAGATCATGGACCAATCGGGTGTTAATCCATGGATCAATGTAGCCGTTAAGATTGAGGAGAATATGAACCATCAAATCACTCTATGTCGGGAACATATCGTGACTGTCAAATTTTTTAACTACAAATGCATACTAAAGAGACACACTAAGAAACACACTTTTACCTAATGACACATTAGACCAAGTTCATCTTAACTAACTCCTGAGTGTCTAAATATCATAACAAAAACCACTAACTAGGAGATGCGTTGGTTCAATTGTTCCATGCGAAATTTCAAATCCGCCACCTCGCTATGAACTTCAAAGACAAGTTGCATAAGCTCTCCCTTTGAGCAAGAATTGCATAGAGGAGAGTGTGTTGTTTGTAAGTATTCCAAACCAACAAAAGAGGAGCCAAAGGGAGAGTAATCACCCTGTAATTCAACTGAGTCAACTGGAGAGGCGCTGCAAATTGGGGTAGTTTCCAATGGAACAAGGGAATGTCGATTTCCATCATTTGTTACTTCATAGTCCACTGTAGTGTAGCTAGAAAGGTAATGGGGGGACCGAAGGGCTCATAGTGATAATAGTAGAGACAATTCAATGTAAGGTGGACTAGGTCCACTATATTATTAAATAAGACCCACTATGGTAGTTAGATATATTAGTGTGAACATAATAAATGTAAGAGGACTTATTAGAAGATTCCACTTCTAGAAGGTTTCTCCTCTAGAATGTTCTTAGGTGGTTGGTAGCACTATATAAATGGGTTCAAGGAATGTAATGGGAAGTCAAGAAGAAGTATTGTATTTAGAGCTTAACTCATTATGCGGTTTCCCCCTCGAAGAGACAAGTGAACATGAGAGGACCCCTTTTGTAGTATGATCTATTGTATGGTGTTGCCCTACCTCAAAGGTTTTAAGGTTAATAAAATAATGTTTTCTATATTTCTCTCTAGATTTATTGTGGTGTTTTTATTTTCAGATCTTTGGTATTTAACAAGTAGTATCAGAGCACTTTCTTCGGCCACAAAAAGGGGCAATTTTGTTTTCTCTATTTTTGTAGATTTTTTTCAAGAAGACAAAAGAGGGTTGCGACACTCCAGACAAATCTTGTAGCTTTTTGTGTGGAATTTGTAGAAAATGGTTGTATATCTGAGTTCCTCTTAGAAAAATGACCAATTTTTAAAAAAAATTGTTCAAAATGGAGTCTAAGAAGTGAAGTTATCATCATTTTAAAATCTGTTAATTTTTAGGGTTTTTCCGCGAACAACCACACGATTTTGTTGATTTTTGTAGCACTTGGGGCCGAATTTTCCCAAACAAATTATAGATTTGAGTTACTCTTTCAAAAATAGCCCATTTCAAAGAAACAAATCATCCGAACTGAAGCTATGGAAGTGAAGATATCGTCGATTTAAAATCAATCATTTTTTAGGGTCTTCGTGACAACGACAGGATTGCAGAGCTCATAACTTTTCATAAGTTGCTCAAATTGGTACCAGATCAGTTTCATTGGATAGAGAATTTTAAGAGCTTTCTTTTGGTATCATGTATGTAGTATATCCAATGGATATTTGATCTCGAATCATCATGGACATTCGACGGTAGATGGAAGACATCAAGTCAACATTTCAAGAGTTTAAAGTCGAAAGACAAAATTTTGAAGAGAGCTATATTATGGAGACCATATACAGTTATATCACAAGCGAATATACTCAAGACAAATATGCTTGGTATGATTACGAGGATGACTGTGATGATTGATATATGGATAGTTGTCATTTCTGGGATGATGACCACTTTCATATTTTATATGATGACTCTACTCCACCTTATGTAGAAAAAATCTGTGTGACAAATCTAGAGCTAGTTATGACTACCAATGTCCTGCTTGCATATTCTACAGTGGTATTATTCCTTCCAGATTCAACTTCGACCCTTTCCAACTACGTGGATAGATTTGCATATTTGGATCCACATGACCACTGTAGTAGACCTTTGGATCAACTGCCTATTGAATTCCGATATCTTCAGCGTAGGGTTCACATGAGCACTTGGACCTGGGACCCAACTTTACAGTGCCAGTTAGACTACTTCAACATGGTAGCTCACATTCCCACATGGGACCCTGATTCTCCAACCAACTTCAACATTATGGTCCACACTTATCCATGGGACCCTAGTATATGGTTGTACACCCTCATAACAAGCGTTGAGCACAATGCTTTCATAAGGGGGATGGAATGTAGTGTAGCTAAAGACGTAATGGAGGGACCAAAGGGCCCATAGTGATAATAGTGAAGACCATTCAATGTATGATGGACTAGGTCCATTATATTATTAAATAAGACCCACTATGGTAGTTAAATATATTAGTGTGAACATAATAAATGTAAGAGGGCTTATTAAAAGGTTATGCTTCTAGAAGGTTTTTCCTCTAGAATGTTCTTAGGTGATTGATATCACTATATAAAGAGGTTCAAGTAATGTAATGGGAAGTCAAGAAGAAGTATTGTATTTGGAGCTTAGCTCATTAGGAGGTTGCCCCCTCGAAGAGGCAAGTGAACATGAGATGATCCCTTCTGTAATATGATGTATTGCATGGTGTTGCCCTACCTCAAGGGTTTTAAGATTAATAAAGTGGTGTTTTCTATATTGCTCTCTGGATCTATTGTGGTGTTTTTGTATTCAGATCTTTGATACTTAAGATTCACTTCGTACCACTCGACTTTGCATCCCCAAATCGTAGCTGCATGTTCAATTCCTTGTGCACATTTGCATTATGGATTGTGGAGTATGTAGCCACTCTCTCAGGGAAATTGGATGAGACCATTGCTTCTGTATTTTTTCTATCCACCCTCTCGCGAGAGTTACCACTCCGACGTGATCTTCCTCTCACTCAGATTCTCGACATGAGGCCAACAAAGGTATCAGTGTCACCTTTGATCAATCTTCCAAACCTGAACCTATGAGCATAAGTAAAGGTGCCAACAAGGGCAACCAAACACAAAAATAACCACCTCCCACCGTCGATGAGGACCTTCCCATAAAACAAAGCGAATAGTGCAGAGTTATTGCCGCATTAACTAGAGTCTAAGCAGAGTAATTTCTCGTCGTATCCATTGTACCATAGACCATATGCCTCCCAATCTTCTCATGCTCCATGGGATAAGAGCTGTTAATACCTCAACCTGTGAAGAGATGTGAAACCTCCATCAAGCTTCCGCTTGAAGATTCGATCTTCCAGGTGGCATAACTACCCCCTCCATCTGCATGTGCATAATGTCACACTAACACCCCATATAGAGAAAGAACATTTTAGAAAGGGAATTTGCCTTCAATTAAATTCTCAAAAATATATAAAATCAAACTTGAATTTTAATCACTGTATAATATTAGCATCTCTTTACACCTTGAGGACTAATCGCTAGTTGTAAACTTCCATGGATCCACATATCTATAGACGACAACCCAAAATAACATGACTAAAGATACTAATGCAATTATATAAACGATATATTTAATTAATTGTAATGAAGCTTGAAGGGTAGATGTCCCCTTGAGAGGGAACCCCAAAGAATCATTTGGGGAGATATGTCTCGAGGAAATGTTGACCCTTACCAAGTCCAAATGCTCGCTAGTGATTACTTTGTCGTGTTCATTAGTATTACCTTGCTGACCCTTACCAAGTCACATTGTTCGCCAGTATTAGCCTGCCGACTATCCATACTAACTTTACACAATTTTTTGTGAAATTATATAAAAGATACTAACAAATTTTCTAGATAAAAAATGTGTGCAATTCAAGTAGACACTATTCATCCTACTCATCAATTATAACTAATTATGCAAAACTTCGTACTCATATATATATTTTAGTTTTTGTTCTCGCACAAATATTCTTTGTGCTCGATGCTGTCCCGACGTCATGACACATAAATAAGTACGCCACCGGATTCCATGTCACATGGCATTTGCAGAAAGCAACCCCATCTTAGCGTAGAACGTATGGCCGAGAATAAAATTCGTACCCCTAGATCCGTAAGAAACCATATTTGTTAGTAGCCCTAAATCAAATTTTAACCTCGCAGAATTCAGTTGTAACCGTTACGTCCGTTAGTTTCAGTGGGAACGGACAGGCTATGAATGGATGTACAACACAGTCAGGGAGACTTGCTACTTAATTTTCTCAAAAAACATGTATTTATTTGAAGTATTTCTATGTATAAAGGATTTTAAGATTTGTTGGCATTGATGGGTCATGGAGGTCCTTGTTGAAACGATTTGTAGAAGTTGGCCAACATGCCATCTGAGAGGGCTGTAAGGGTTGATCAAGGCCTTTTTGGATTGATCTCAGACCATTTAAAATGGTAGAGAATCCCCCTATTTCGCCCTCACCGGCCAGGCTGGGGCTCTCTGTTCCCCTTCATCCGTCCTCCCAGAAAATAGCTGAACGAAATGTGCCCATTTTCACCTTACCTCCTCACAGAAGAGCTCAGTTGCTTCTTCACGAGATGGCTGGACTCACTACCAGACTCTTCGAGGTTTCCAGTAAGTATATTGTTGAACCATCTCCTGGTTTGTTTTGTTTAGGTGCCAGGTCTCAGGGTATTTATTCTGCCGAAATTGTATTTATTCCTTTTTGATATGCCGTTTGGATGGGGCTGACCACAGCGGGAATGGAACCTTGGGGAAAGGCTTAAAGGTGTTGATAGATTGAAAATGTTACTTTAAGGTGTGGATAGATTTAAAATGTTATCTTTATGCAGGCAACCATGCAGCATGGCTGACGGCTTACCGGGGTTCGATTCCCACATTCCTTCAGGGTTCTTGCATTCCTCCAGAAGCGGCTTCAGCCGCAACGGTGAAAGAGATCTTATCTATATTGTCATCACACCAGAGTCTCCTTGGAGAAGCCATGACAGATATGCAAGAGATCCAAAAGATTGAGCAATACAAAGAGACGGTTGCCCAAGAGATTGCGTCCAAGGATTCTGCAATGCGCGCCTTTGCAAGGAAATTGCGGGACACCCAGCAGGTTTTGGAACAAACCCTAGAAGATTACGAGGGTTACAGGAAAGGTAAGCATCCGAAAACCTCAAATTCAACTTCAGATGATGCTGTGGGGATCGGTGATTTGGACTTGTCTGAAGTTTTAATCTATGCCCATAAAATAAGCTACACAACATTCGCACCGCCGGAGTTCGGTGCAGGGCAAGCTGCGCTTCGTGGCGCCATGCCCCCTGCTCCTCAAGACGAGCAAATGAGAGCCTCCCAGCTGTATCAATATGCAGATCTGGATGTCGGGATCCCAAAACAAGCGATTACAGAACCATTGGCTGTTGCAATTGTGGAACCTGCTCCAGAGAAAGTAGTTGTTCATCCGAAGCCAGAGGTTGTTCCCGGCATGCTGCCGCCGATGCCCCCTGGATGGAGGCCGGGAATGCCAATTGAATTGCCCGCAATTCCCGCAGGATGGAAGCCTGGGGATCCTGTTCCGTTGCCTCCAGCTATGGAAGTCCCTACTGGTTGGAAACCTGGAGATGTTGTGCAACTTCCAAAGCCAGAAGAGACTGCTCCAGCACTGCCAATGCCGGCCGCTCCTGCAAGACCTGCTGAACCTATTCAAGTTCGTTATGTGCAGCTTGATATCAATCCTGAAATGCAGGATGATGAGAGTAGTGAATACACTACTGAAGAAGGCAGCTCAGAGGAGGAAGATGACTAAGAATGGTAAGACACAAATTAATTTTTTGACCATTGGTGTAAAAAATAAAACAAATGTAGTGAGCAAATAAAAAACAGATCCATTTTGAATAACTTTGACTCATTGTTAACGAAGAACTCTTGTTATAATTAAATTTTTATTTTGACTGGTGTGTCCTGAAATAAACTATCTTTTATGGGTTGTACTGATAAAAGATAAAGCTTTACCCAGCTTGATATCAATCCTAAAATGCAGGAGGATGATAGTAGTGAATAGTAATACACTATGAAGTAAGCCAGCTCAGAGGAGGAATAGGATTAAGATCAGTTAGACACAAATTGATTTTTTGACTAATGGTGCAAAAATGTAGTAAATCAAAATCGGATCCATTTTGAAGAACTTAGCCACTTGCATTTGTCATTGACCTGATTGATGAAGATTGCAGTAGTATTTGACTAATTTTAAATCGGTAACTTTTATTATAATTAGATTTGCATTGACTGGTAAGTTCTGTAATAAACTATCCTTTATGGGTTGTACTGATAATAGATAAAGTTTTACATTCTGCAGCTAAAGGACGACCTGTCAATATTCACTAGCCTCAATAGGCTGCCTTCTTATGCTTTAAAACAATCTGGTGTCATGTTTTCTCATGCAAGATCCAGGAAGACTATAGAGTGTGTCAAATCTGTCTTCTTTTCATTTGTAAAAGTCTTTAACATTGTCTCGCCCTTAGTTTTTTTAACATATAGCAGAGCTGTTGAAAACCTGCCTCTTTTTCGAGAGGACTTTTTCATGGTCCCCTCGACTTATCTTCCCATATATTAATTCCAGTGCCTTCTGCTCCCAAGTTTAGACACAAATCCAGTAAAGGATCTCTGGCCAGGCTTTTCTTAATACTTTTCAAAGGCATGTGCCTCTCTTATTTGGATGGTAAATGGGTTTTGAGGGGAGATGATCTTGGAGGTATTGTCCAATAAGCTTTTGCCAAAGCTGATTAGACTCAATTAAAAAAATTCCAAACGCTCTTATCTCTCTGCACTTCTGAAATTGAAACGACCATCGGATCCCTCAGATGAAAGCCTTCTTTGGAGATTTGAAGTCCACACTGTGGTCCAGTTAATTGGTTTAAATTTGCGAACTTACTTGTTAGGAGGAGCCACTGGATAATCTGTGAAGGTGTTTACTATCCATCACATACCTGCTTTGGGAGCATGTTGGATAGGGCAAACATGGTTAGGCATCTGTGGACCAAGATGACAAGATGGGGTTCATGTAAGATGTAGTTGACCTGAAATGTATCCGAACAAGACAATGGTTGTAAGACTCAGTACTTGCAAGAATTACCTTAATTCGATGATTAATGAAGGTTAGATAAAGCATAAAGGACAATTAAATGAAGGAAAAATCAAAACAGGAGAAAAATGAGGAATGGGAAATGAAAGGCCAATCTCTTAGCTTTCCCATTAACCCCCCCATCTCTCCTATATATTCCTTCTCATTGATTCTCAAAGGGCCTTTTGGTCAGGAGGAGAGAATGAAAGGGAGAAGGTGCTATGTGAATTGTTGAATGGCCATAGAGCCATGAACTGCATTTTAACTTGAGATTGCTGAAATGAGAGTTGAGCAACCATTTGAAGTTGGTTTTCCCGTTTGGGTTTCCAGGGTAAATATGGTGTCCATGGTGTCTTGAATTGCTCTAAGATTTTTTTTTAATCCGAAACTAGGAGGTATATTAAAATAAAAATAGGTAATGCTGAAGTGAATGAAAGAGATAGAGTACAATCTTCACGTTCGTTAGTTTGCTAGCTACACATTCGTAAGAAAGAACCGAAATTTCCAGGTCAAAACTAGCCCCTTGCTATATACGAGGTCATCCTAGGTTTGTTTAGAGCCCCCTAAGATACCTAATTCTGCTTCTTTCTCTCTACATTTTCTATTTGATTTAGAGGACTCTTCTCCCTCCCTTTCATCACTAATCTCCTTCCCCATTGAAGATGAATCTTTTTCAGGGGGAGGTGTCAAAACCCAAATTGGGGTCCCATCCACGAATTTTGGAACTGGATCCTTCTCATGTGTAGATGCACAAATCTCGAGTGGGCCTCATTTCTTTTTGTTGAAATTTTCGATTTCTTTTGTTCTTTTGTTGGTGGCTCATATTTGCTCTTTGGGCTAATCTTTTGAGAAACTTCCTCAATTGAGCCCTCTTTTTCTTCATCTTGAGATTCAAAAGCTTCAAACTTTTTATTGGAGGGATTATAAGGGTGAGCTTGATTCCTATGGTCAAGTTGAGGTCCCCTAGGTTGGTGTTTCTGTTAAATTTGGCAGCATTGGCAGCCATTCTCTAATGAGAGGCCATGTGGGCCACCCTGAGGCTAGCCAGGGAGATTTGGAGAATCAACCAGTCAAACCTCTATGAGCTATATGATCTTGTGAGCTATATGATCTTGTGAGTCTAACCAAGACAAAGGAAGAAGCCTTGTAAGACTAAGACAAAAGTCAAGATGTAAGTCTAATGCAAAAGTTAGGGGGAACGTACAACCTCTATGAGCATAGACAGTCTAGTGCAAAATTCAGGGGGAATGCACAACCTCTGTGAGCATAGACAGACTAGTGGAAAAGTTAGGGGGAATGTACAACCTTTGTGAGCCTAGTCAAGCCTTGTGAGCCATGAGCAAAAGTCAAGGCATCTAGCAAAAGTTAGGTTGAATGTACAATTCCTATGAGCTAGAAACAAACAATCTTCCTTGTGCAAATAATGTAAATGTATTGATCTAGTGCGTTGGCACGTGTAACATTATCCACCACAAATGCATTGATTCTCACCTTTGTCAATGCTACATCTCCAATACTAAGATATTTTGGTAGCTTGTTGAGTTGTCTTGCTTTCTACTACCCAGTATGAGGGAGATGTGTAATTCCTTTCGTTCTCAACATGGAGTTGACACATGGCATTTAAAAAAATATTAATAAAAAAATTATTTCAATATCGACCACAAAAAAATATTTCAATATCCATCTTAAGTAAAATATTTCCATATCAAGTTTATATATAGAGGGAGTGAAAGGGAGTGAGAGTGGGAAATGTGTAATTCCTTCAATGCTTTAATGTGGAGTTGACATGTGGCATTTAAAAAAGATTAATAAGAAAAACAATATTTCAATGTGGGCCATAAATAAAATCTTTCAATCTCCACATTAATTAAAATATTTTAATATCATATATATATATATATATATATATAAAGCAATTGAAAGTAAAAATTCTTATTGCACCAAAAAGGCACTTTCTAGAACCGGTGTAGATCCATCTTAACTCTAGATCTATCATGTGTTGAGAGGGATCAAATCCCTTGAGGTGCAAACCTTTCCTCAAGTTTTACACTATAATTTTTTTTTTCCACCTCAAGCGATTTGATGCCTATCGACACATGATAGATCCATAGTTAAGATGGATCTATGTTGGTGTATCAAAAGTTTGGCACGCCGTTGCTTCATTTCATTCTCTCAATTATTCCTTTATTGTTGGAGTAGAAATGGTAATTGGATGCTTGTCTGAAATTGAACTTATAAATGTTTCAATGATGGGTCACACTGTCGTGAAGGAGAACATTGATGTTCTTTATTGATGCTGTAGTAAGTTATTACATCTGTTGTTGAATTGACAATGATATGCAATTGGAACATTTCCTCTCTTGGTAAAATTGAAGAATAGTTTATTGTTGGTGCTATAGCATTTTAATAAATGCTAGTAGTCTATATACATATACTTATCGATGTTGGAAACGTAGACATCGAGGATAGAATGAGCATCTTTGTTATGTATTAGACTGAGTGGCTTATATATATATATATATTTGGCTTCCATAATTTAGAGTGAACACAAATCCTATTCCTCTTGTATTGTCTTTTAATCAAGGGTCCATTGAGACAAGCGTTGACATTGTCATGACAATGGTGGGTTAAATATGTGTAGATCATGGCTAGCATGCATGGTTGTTCATAATTTTGATAATGAGAATTTGAAGTGCTCATTGTGATCTTGGCATCTAATTGAACAAAAGACAGTGCAACCTATTTGATTAATAGTCCCTCAGAAAGAGTCAATTGGTGTTTTTACTCAATTTAATTTTAATTAAATTACAGTGTGTTTGTGGATTGCCATATTGTAGAACATAGGCTTGTGTTTTTTCCCATTGCTGGCATTTGCATTGGTCTTGTTACCCCTCAGTTACAATTCGATGTACTTCATTTTCTTTGTTAGTTGTGATCCATCATATGAGCAGATCTTGTGCCTATCTTGATGATGTTAGAGCTCAAAGTACTATGATTAGATGTGCCACCAGGATGCTTTGTAATATTGTATCATGATCAACAAAAACCATTTTGTACTCCATGTATTGTATTGGGCCATGCTTAGATGATCTATGTAAAGTGTTTTTTTTCATCTAGGTGGTTTCTCTAGACCCTTTGTGGTTAGTCATGGCCTATCTTCTTAGTCCCCATTTCAATATATTCCTTGCTCTTATGGCTTCGCTAACTATCCCTTGGGGGACATTTATGGTCGGTAGGTATGCGGGGGTCTTGGGGTGCATCTACTGGGACACATGACTTAGGGAGCCCCTAGGTTTTTTCACTTTAACTTATGTAAAAGTGTCGCTCATTTTGTAAAGGTCCTAAGCATGGATCCCCTATAGAGCACACTTAAATTATGCCTATAGAGCACACTTATATTATGCCTAAGCATGGATCCCCTAATGTATTTGTCACACTTTGGCCATGGATTCTTGTCATGTAGAGATCAATCTATAGATTCTCATGAAGATATACATTTCCCAAGGCACTTTCATAGTTCTCGAGGCAGTTCACAATGCCCTAAGCAGTTTGGGGGATTTTCTTCATGCATCAGACCTCTTAGGCCATGCCACATCCCAGATTTTGAAGCTCTCACCTTATTCACTCATTTGGAGGCATTTATCATATGATTTGATGGGTCAACTCCCTTGGAGGATGCATCTCCTAGTTGTTTGGTATCTCATGTGGCACGTGTGGACCTCCTATGACTTGAGGATAGGGCTACGTTGATTTGTGGAGGAATTCATGCCTTGGAGACCTCCCTTCTAGCTCTTGGAACATGTTTTGATGAGCCGTGCCCTCTTCTTGACCTCACTTGTGCCACATGTATGGTCTTTTCATTCTTTGAGGATCGACGATGGCACTCTTATAGACTATTCTTCATGGGAGAGGTATCTTGCCATGTTTTGAGGACCTTTCCTTGCATTTGGGAGAGACGTTGAGCACTCTTGGGCCCTAGTTTGACCTCCATAGTGGGACGACCTCCTCTATCGGAGGAAATATTATAACTGTGGTGCATCTTCATTGTATTTTATGTATTTATTGACTTAGTCTCCATTAGTTAGTTGGAAGACAAGTCAATTTATAATTCTCCTCAGCTAGATCTAAGGAGATAAAAAATAATATTGAAAGAGATGGTTTATGTAGCCTCCTCTATAAAAGAGGCTTCTTGGTCTCATTCCCAGTTATTGTTGTTGGCTACTTCTTTGAGAATACAATTTTGTTGAATATCTACCTATTGAATATATTCTTGGAGCTCTTCTATCATCTTTCTATTTTGGTGCATTAAAGATTGATTGTGCATGTTTAAGACTACTACAAGCTTACAAGGTCGATCCATTTGAGGGGTAAGATTACCACTTGGAGGGAAGACGTTTGGGGGAGGTGCTCCCTTTGGGCCCCTTCTAGTAGGGCCTTGGTCTCCATAATTTATCTTGTTTAGATAGGAGACTATTCTTCCCTTTGGGATCTAGTTTGTTAATCCTAATCCATAAGGATAAATACACCAAATTTAAAGAGGGGCATTCTTCTTAACTCCATAAGCCCAAGTTAGAATAAGGCATTTGTCTTGTCCCAACAACCAATTAAAATTACAAAATCAAATTTCCTTTCTTTATTTTGTTTTAGAAAGAAATCTAAGGAAAATCAAAGAAAATCATTAATTAGATTTCTTTCCTAGTCTAGCATAAAGGTAATTGCCCATTTCATTTTCTAGACTAGAATAGTTAGGGTTTGAGCTTAAATTCTTATCTTGAAACCCTAAAGAGGAAAATCTGCCCAAAAGTTTTATGCTTTGAAAGTTCATTTATCTTATTTTGGGTTGATTTTGAGGCTTCTGCAAATGTGGAAATAACATAAAAAGAATAAAAAACAGATATGAAGAAACCCTAAGGCTAGGTTTTATGCTTTGAAGGAACATCTATAACTAGACCTAGCATCTATTTCATTTACTAGAAGATTGGTACAAGTTTATTATTCATTTCTAGTGGTGAAATTCATCTCTAAATTGCTATTAATTTCATATCTTTCATTTGGAGATTATATTGGTAAATACTAGAGCTAACATTGATATACCCTAGGGGGAATTTACCTTTATTTCAAGTTCTTGTTTAATCTCATTGATATATCTATTGTGAGCTTGATTCTAATTGATTTGGGTTACCATTTGTTGCATATCTTAAAACCCTAGCTAAATTGTCCAAGATGTCTTGCTTAAAAGTGGAAATATCTCTCTTGGATTGGTTTCTTTCCTACTTATAACCTGGAATTCTGCATTAAATCATCAATAGAACAGATTTGGAAGTGTGGGAAAGCCTTAAGCCTTTCCACAATTCAACATATAATTGATTGGCACCTAAAAGCACACGACACTCAATCATTTTATGCTAGCCGATTTCATCTCTTGTGGTTTAACTATCTTAAAGTGGTTTCTTTCAAGTAGCCTCTTCTAAGTGTTATTTTTTGGGGATGATAATCTATCTAATGCAAATATGAAGTTGTTTTTCCATATCCATTTTATAATCAGATTTTGCACACATCCACTAGCTCCTAATTCACATCTCTTTAAGTGGATAATTATGGTT
>WSFP011478966.1:0-16495 GCA_009831015.1 Picea engelmannii
CAGTCGTGTTCCAGCAGTCGTGTTCCAGCATTCGTGTTCCAGCATTCGTGTTCCAGCAGTCGTGTTCCAGCATTCGTGTTCCAGCATTCGTGTTCCAGCAGTCGTGTTCCAGCAATCGTGTTCTAGCAGTCGTGTTCCAGCAGTCGTGTTCCAGCATTCCTTGTGCGTGTTAGTCTTCTTGTGTTCCATCACTTGTGCGTGCTCCATAAACAATCGATTGCCATCAATGACAACCTTGACCATCTGCGTCATCTCTGCTATAGCCATATCTCCAACAGTTACACCAAATGGCTTGGGTTACTTAGACAACCCCTGATCGGACTCATTCTCCCAGTTGACGGACGGTCTATTTCACCTGTCAACAAATGGTGCTAGAAGGAGGGACTGAATACAATTGATGGCATGTGGAAGTCATAAGACTCCTCCCCACATACTCGCACCCCTGTAGTAACATGTAGTCACTCAAACAACAACATTACTTTTGAAACAAAAACTACCTCAAACAATAATATTGAGTTTCCCGTTGAACCAATAAGACTAGCTCCTCAAGGGGACGACGTACAAGAAATTGTTTGTCAATCACCTATAAGGACACACAGGTCTTTGGCCTGTATCAAGAAACCTGGTAGGCCTCTCAATTAACCTTTAGATTTCTTGGACATTCAAGAACAACTTGAAGGCACTGGTGTGCTTTTAAATCCTTTAGAGGATAATACTACAGATCCTGTCGGAACCCCTACTCTTGGAGTTGGAGGATCTGGTATCCCGCCTTCCCCACCTGGTTCATCTCCATCCTCTTCGAGAGGAGAGTCATCTGATGAGGGCAGTTCATCGTCTGAGCCATCTCGGCCTTCGACACCACCTACACCCATGGAAATCCAAAGCAATGATGTCAGACTCTAGCTCAATCAAGATGTCGTGTCTGTACCTGGACCTCAACACCCACAACCGAAACATCCGGAGAAATGGTTACCTAAATTTGATCCAGATTCTAAGCAATCTTCTGAAGATCACATAAAGAATTTTATGTTGGCCATTAGACTCTGAAGTGTAGAGAATGAAGACATAGTATGCAAACTCTTTTCTTATACATTTGAGTTAAATGCCTCCACATGGTATTTCGACCAACAGCCCCATACCATTGTCTCTTGGGACAAATTTGAAACCTACTTGTTAGAGAATTTTGGAGATGATAAATCCCTTGAAGTCTTGGTTATGGAACTCTCCAGTCTAAAAATGAGCCCTAAGGAGAAAGTAAAATATTTTAACCAAATATTCCTTACGTTAAAGAATCAAATTCTCGTAGATTCAATGCTTATTGAGAGTCTAATTTTTGCATATTACAACAAAGCCCTGCATAATAATATAGAAATTTGGGTTAAAAGTTATAAAAAGTCTACATTGTTGGAAGCCTTCGAAGAGGCAAGACAGATTGAAAAGGATATACTAAGCTTGAAAGACAATCTCAATAGTGAAGCTGAAACAACTTTGTCCTCTAAAAAGAAAATAGAAATCCTTGCAAGGCCTCCCCCAACCAAAAGCCAACCAGAAACTTTAGACCTAGAAAGCTTGTAGAAATCTTTTCAAAAACTATCAAATCAATTCGTTGACCTAAAGAGATCAGCCGAGGAGGAATCCTCAAGAAAAGGAATTTTTAAACCCCCTTTCAGAAAACCTTTTTAAATCGGTCGAACCAGGCCATTGAAGGTCTCAATTTCGAAAGCTTGTAGTATGCTTTGCAAACCATTCTTGAAGCACGCGATAATTCTTTACCCACTAAAATTTCAGAAGACATAGTTGAAGAAGAAGTGGTTGAAGAAGAGGATTCATCTCCCAATATATTCAGACACTTTTCTGACAGTATTTTTCAAGCAAAATTTGAAACTGTCCACCCTTACAACACGAGAAACAAAATACAAAGAAAACCATCTTCTGAAATGAATAGTAATTTGCTTTCAAAAAAATGGAAACAAGCTGAAATAAAATAGAGTTTAGCAGCCCCAGTCTTGGAATATGACTTGATTGAAGGTCTAAAAAATTGTGGGCTAATATTTCTGTTTACGAGCTTTTGAAATTTCCTCTTATTCTTCAGAAAATGCCTCAAAATATCGCAAAAAATAGTAAGAACAACAATCCTAGCAGCAAGAAGATTGCAGAAATCAGTTCTGAAATAGCCAAAACGATCCCCACTAAAACGACATCTGAACTTCTGGATAAGAGGGATCTATCTGAAAAAACCGTATCAAATGTAGATAAAATTGTTTAAGGGACAACGACGAAAAATCAACAGAATTCTGTTGTTAAGACTCGTAAAAATGTCCCACCTTTATTATTAACTTTTGAAATTTTCAATATAAATGTACATAATTGCATGGTGGACTCCGGTGCATCATAAAATGTGATGCCTTTATATGTTTTCCAAAAACTTAACGCAAAAGTTCAACCTTCTAGTCTCAAAATCTTTCATCTCAGTTCGGATAACATTAAGGTAATCAGTGAACTTAAGAATGTTCTAGTTAGGTTATCTTCTAATCCTAAAGTTCACCAAATTATTGATATTATTGTTGCTAACATCCCAGAAGTCTATGGTTTATTTTTTAGCAGGGACTGGTCCGAGCAACTGCATAGCTACTTTGCCACAGACTAGTCTCATTTGTGGTTTCTGGAAAATGGACAGCCAAACAAAATCAGCATAAACCGTGAACGCTATCTCAAGCATACTGTGACAGAGCTAAATGATCCGAATGAACCTTTTACTGCATCCATTAATTCATTCGAAATGTAGGGAATGAATACTTTCTTTGGTAACTTCATGACTGAAATCTCCCCCTTCGCGGATCCCAGGCAACAATCAGAAATCATGAACTGTATTCAGTCACCAGCTCTACCAAATATGTCGAACACTGCTAACAAAGCTCAGATATGGTCACTGTACTTCGATGGATCCAAATCCAAAGAAGGAGCCGGTATAGGATGTGTACTCTTCAACCCTGCAGGTAATAAGACTTTCATTGTCTATCGATTAGAGTTCAAGTGCACTAATAATACTGCTAAATATGAAGCACTTCTACAAGGTCTTAAGAAAGTTTGGATATGGACGTAAGAAATTTAATGGTCTTCGGTGATTCAGAAATAGTGGTCAGATAGGTAAGAAACTCCATTCACTGCTTGTCACCACATCTGAGAAGTTACCAAACCGAGGTATGGAGCTTGATACATAAATTTTTAGCATTTAACATCAATTCCATTCCTAGACTAAGTAATTATGAGGATGACCTATTGGCTAATGTCACTTCTAAACTTTTTCCCGTAGAAGGTCTTTCTACGAATGCATTTTCGATTGAATTATTGTTCAGGTCGTTGAACCTGAATAACATCACCAATTGGAGAGTGTTCGACGATGATCAACAGATCATCAACTTCTTGCATATGGAGGACACTTTCCAAGCTGCAATTATTGATGAAGGCACTCACGATAAAAACCTCTGCAACTTCACTGTAATATCAGATCCTACATCACCTAAATCAACATCTGATCTGGTAGATTCTATTCTCAGATCTGTTGTAAGACTAGAAACATTTTATGATTTACATGATAAATTTAGAGGGCCAGTCAATTGTAAAACGAATAGTTCTTCCTTGAATTATGAAACGATAAATCTAGGAACTAAAAATAATCCGCAAAATATCATTTTGGGAACGGGATGCTCTGAACAAGAACAATTTTCCTTTATAAAATTGTTTAAAGAATTCAAGGACATTTTTACCTGGACATACGACGATCTGAAAACATTTGATCCTAACATAATACAACATGTCATCCCCATGAAACAACAAACTCAACCTTTTCAATAGAAATTAAGAAAGATGCACCCCAAATTGGAACCGACTGTCAAGAAATAACCAAATAAATTACTAAATGCAAAGATAATTTTTCTAGTGAGACACACACAATGGGTGTCTAACCTAGTTCCTGTAAGGAAGAGAAGTGGTGAAATTCGATTGTGTGTCAATTTTCGTAACTTGAATTGAGTGTCTAATAAAAACAATTATCCCGTTCCCCCAATGGAAAAAATTATTCAGTAGGTATCTGGTTCTGAATGACTGTTGTTGTTAGATGGTTTTTCAGGATACAACCAGGTCCTCATGTCTCCACTAGACTAGTTAAAAACCACTTTCCGTACCCCTGGGGCACTTATGTTTACAAGAAGATGCCTTTTGAACTCATAAATGTCGGGGACACTTTCTAGAGAGCAATGGACATTGCTTTTCGTGGCCTCATAAACCAATCAATAGTGTTCTATCTTGATGATGTTACCATTTTCTCCAAAAACAAAAAAGATCACTTGTCTCACCTTAGGACTGTTCTAGAACAATGTCGCAAGTATGGCATATCTCTCAACCCTAAAAATTCAGTCTTTGCGGCGGAACAAGGAAAACTGCTCGAGTTCATAGTGTCCAGTGATGGAATGATCATAGATCCCGAAAGAACTTGAGCCATTTCCAAACTCCCCCCCCCCCTTCCTCTAAAAAATCCATGCAATCCTTTTTAGGCCAGATTAATTTTGTTAGAAGATTTGTCCCGAGTTTCTCAGAAATGATAAGACCGTTACATAATTTAATTAAAAAGGATGTTCAGTATCGTTGGGGACCACAAGAAAGTGAAGCCTTTGATTCCATAAAAAAATCTATAGTAGAAGCCCCTTCCTTGATGAGCCCTAATTTCTCGCGAGATTTCGCTCTTTACACTTTCGCCTCCGATCGGTCTTACGCTGTTGTGTTAACATAAAAAAATGTTGAAATAAATGAAATCCCTATTGCCTTCATGGGCTCAGCTTTTAAAGAGGCTGAACTGAATTACCCAGCTGTAGATCAACATGCGTATGCTGTTTTCAAAGCTGTGAAACACTTCTGGTCATATCTGCTGAAATCCAGAACTAAAGTCATCATTCCTGACCCTGTTGTAAGAAACTTATTAGTACAAAAGGAACTGGGAGAAAAACAGGCAAATTGGATGACATCGTTACAAGAATATGACCTCGAAATAACTCCTGCACAAATTGTTATAGGTCAAGGCCTATGTAAACTAGTGGTTGATTCAGTTGGAGAATAGGAAAGTCAAATTAATATCTCAACTGTAAATCAGCCCAATCAAAATCATATCTATTGCACACAAGTTGTTGCTAATTCTTGGTATGATAATATAAACTTTTATTTGACACATGGATCTGCTCCTCGCTATCTTGATCCTAAAAATAGAAGAGCACTCAGGTTAAAATCTGCATCTTTCCAGCTCATAAATGATGTATTGTTTCAAAAGAATTTTGACGGTGTTCTTATGCGTTGTTTAGAAAAAGAAGAATCAGAAAAAGTCTTATCTGAACTACATGTAAGTGAAGCTGGTGGACACTTCGGTGGAGACACCATTGCTCACAAAGTGTTAAGAGCTAGGTATTATTGGCCCACGTTATTTAAATATGCCCATGCATTATGTCGTAAATGCATAATATGCCAAAAGGTTTCTCGACGAGTGAAAAAGGCACCATTCCCTTTGCAGCCTGTTACTGTGGATTCACCTTTTTAGTAGTGGGGTCTCGACATTATAGGGCCAATTAACCCTACTTCTTCACAACAACATAAATATGTCATTACAACAACAGATTATTCTACCAGATGGTCCAAGGCTGCACCTTTGAAAGTGGCAAACACTAATCAGGTAGTATCTTTCCTTAACTCGAATATCATTACTATATTAGACATTCCTAAATGTTTGGTCTTCGATAATGAATATTACTTTTCATCCCTCAATATGAATGTTTTTTCCTTGGAAAAAGGGATCAAATTGAAATATTCTGCCAACTACTACCCCCAAGGAAATGGCTTCATAGAATCAACAAAACAAATTTGATAAAAATTATCAAGAGGATGGTTTCTGAAAACCACAAAAATTGGCACAATGCGCTTTTTAATGCACTCTGGGTTGATAGGGTGACACCAAAAACCTTTGTTGGTAATTCCCCTTTCTTTGTTGTCTACGAAAGAGAAGTGATTCTCCCTCCAGATGTTCTACTTCCCTCTTTGTAATTAACGCAAAAAGTGCAAGAAGAGGAATGTCCTCCTCTTGAAAGTCAGATCAATGCCTTATTAAAACTAGAGGAAGTAAGAGCACAAGAAAAGAAGAAGTTGGATCAACATCAACAGATTGTGAAAATCTGGTTCGATTCAAATTCTTCTTCAGATAGGAACTTTGAGGAAGGAGATTTGGTTCTCAAATGGGATAAACCTCACGAGGGGAAAGGGGAACACACCAAGTTCCAAAACCTATGGCTGGGACCTTTCATAATCGCTGAAAAACTAGGTCCTAGCTCTTTTCATCTACACAATTTGGAGGGACATCCAGACACTTTCCCGGTGAATGGCCAAGCTCTAAAAAGGTATTTTTCTTGATGATTCTAGATTCACCTCTGTACATATTTTCTTTTTAATTTTTCTTTTGTTTTTTGGATTTTAGTTCTTTTCATTTTGCTTGTTTTCCCTGCTTTCCGAATAAACTTATGTTTGTGTCACCTTTTAGATCATGAAGGGAAACTAGAATGCCTGGTTATGAAGCAACAATCAAGGTATTTTCAGAGCATCAATGTTGTAAATTTTTGAAACACAGACTAGCTAAGGAGAGTTTATGTTCGAAGTAGGTTTCATGGTTTCACTTTATAATCATGTGTAGACACGATCATCATTAAAGATCTTTATGTTGTCCCTGTTTTTAAAGAAAACAACTCAAGTATGCTTTCTTTCCTCGAAAAGTTATTCTTGTCAAAAAAATAATTTCAGATCATAATGAAGGTTATTGAGCCAAAAATTAAGGCTGGAAAATATCAAGTGTTCTAAACACCAAAATTTTCGGCATCACCCCTCTCTTTTGAAGATCATTAAATTTATCAAACTGTATCTAGAGAGTTGTGGGAAGTGTTTGTAAACCCGACGAGATACTAAATAGGTCTACTGGCAGTGGGTAAATGCATGCATTATGCTAAGAAAACTTTGTCGAGGTACTGAACAGGCCTTCTGGCAGCGAAGCAATGTCGAGTTGAAGAAAATTATCAGGTATAAATTTTTATATTAATCGTAAGTTCCCTTCATTTTGAATTGACAATTCTTAGACAAGGTAGAGGCATCAGAGTGGGTTAATTGACATCCCTTCCGAGGCTATGGATGTCTGCTGGCAGAAACGGTCTTGTCAATAGTATCATAGCCATTGACTTGCATATCGATTCTCTCATAATTAAAAATTTTCACCAGATTTCATTTGAACATAGACACATCTGAAGTTGGACTCTGTGATGTTTTCAAAATTTGATTGGGATGCTTGATTTCCTTTCAACTATTCTTTAATCTTTAATCAGTCCTAACATGAACTTGTTGGTGATGCAGAGATAACTGCTTCTCCCAGTGAATCACCACTATTGGAAGCCCTACATATTTTTGCTAGTTTGAACGACTAATGACACTTCCTATAGCTACCTTCACCTCATTATGTAAATATTACTATTTGGGGGTGATTATTGGATTATAAAAAGACATTTGATTATTCTTGTTTTATTTTTATCTTGTATTTTCATGCTTGATTCATGACTGAAAGCATGAATCATGCATGGAAATTTAATTTTGTATTATATCCCTATTCAAAGCCTAGTTTTTAAAGGTTCATGGTGATTACTTCATATTTCTTACTTGAATAATTTTCCTTTTGAGTTTATCGAATATCGATATAATGCCCATGTTGATTTTCATTTGGACTATAAGCTTATTTATTTGAATCCTTTGTTAATCAACTATAATGCCAAATATCAATTCGCATTTAGATTGTAAAAACATATCCATTCCAACCCTTTGCAAATCGGCTATATCCATTACATGACATGGGAATTAAACGCACCAGAACCATATCCTGTCCTTCATTTTGGCTAGCAGAATGAATTGACAGGCTTCTCATTACGAGTTAAGGGTTTGTATAGTGTTATGTACTCGGGGCTTTCATTACCTGGAGTGTTTAAAATCCATAACTGAGACCTTCATGTGTATGCTGTGATCGTGCAGGTGTTCTACTTGTTTTGTTTCCATAGTATCCACTTAAACTTGTCCATGTTACTTCTGACATCTAAATCCACAGTAGTGTGAGTCACCCTTGTTACAGTCTGGTCATACCCTTAATGGATCCTGTATTCTAAATAGAGCTAAATGGATCTCAAGCGTTGTTGTCCCATGATGATGTGGTTGAAGATTTGAAAGGCCAGGTTTGGGATATTTTCATTAAGAAGTTCAAAGGGTATAATCTTCGCATGGCCAAAGAATTCACCCAAACATTTGATGGATATAGAGCGAAGGTTGGTGATATTCAGTTGGAGGTAACTGAAGATTTTTTAGTGAAGCAATAGGTCTTCCTCTCTCCAATCAGAAGTGGTTTAAGAACTCGAAGATTGACAAAGTGCCTTGGAGTCTTTTCATGCCTCCACAAAGATTGATTGTTGTGAGAAAGGTATTCCTATTTTCTTGCTTAAGGTTAGGTGGCATGGTCTATTATCATTTCTTAAACAATTTATTACCTGCGAGGGCCATTATGGCTTGGTTTTTCTTTACCATGTGCAATTTATTATGAATTTTATAGGCTTCCATTTAAATGTGTCATTTTATGTAAGAAGTCTGTACAAAATGTCGAAAAGATACAAGAAGCAAAGTCTCGAATCTAGCCTCTTTCACCATGGTTTAATCAAAATACTGTTGGTTTATCATTTGAAAACCTTGGGTGATTATTATAATGGGTGCTTAGCTTGAAATAGTTTTATTACAACCCTTCTTACAGAGACCCCTATGTTGGATAAGCCTATCATAGAGAAAAGTTTCAATTTCTCAAGTGACAAACTAGATCTTTTGAAGACAAGCCCTCATGACGAGGTAACAACTGGTCACTCTTCACCTGAACAAGAGAAGGTCAATCATGAGTTAAATGATATCATTGTGCATGACTTATTTGTTGACCCTAACGCTAATACAAAACCCTGTATTGAAAAGTATTGCAAACAAAAGCATGCAATGGTAGGGTTTCTAAATAAGAGGTCTGGTCGACTCATTTCTAGAATTTTGTGTAATCGATATATGCCTCATGTGAGCTCGATCAACCAATCGATATCCATGAGGATTCAGATCCCGAAATTGAGAATTTTCTCGTAGAAGAAGATCCCGACTGTCATAAGTCGGATCCTAATCAACCTTTTGACTATGTTAACAAACTCCCACCATGTCTTGAGGGTAGCAAGGGGTTTACTGGTATAAATATTGGTCAAGGGATGGCAACAGGTAGATTTGATGTTCTTACATCCAACTATACTCTACATTGACAAGTTACTCCTTTTGTGCATTGCGAAGTCTGCTTGCATTGGATTTAACAATACTTTAAGGACATTCCCATTCTACAAGCAAGGATTAAAGCTCTCATAAACCACAATGAATTTCTCATAAAATAAAACTGTGACCTCAAGGCAAATGAACAGAGACAAGCCAAGCATCTTAAAAAGATAGACAACATTGTGATAAAGAATGCAGACAATGTGAAGGCCATAATAAATTCTGAGATGTCTTGATCCTTTTTAGTTATGAGTTAAATGGTAAGACGATTCTTATTACAGTCATGTTATTTTTTTTTAAATCAAATCGGTTCAACTTGGATTTATTTTACCAATATAAGACTGGCTACAAAATCGAGAGATTCTATAGCCAAGTCGTTTTCATATAAAATTTAGTAATTATTTGTTAATAAAATATTTAACTTGTTCTCATTTCGTTTTTTCAGGACATGGTATATATGATGTTGATGTTATGGGATGGAACATGCTCGATCTATTTTATTAGTTATCTCCTTTTGTATATTTTGAAAATATGGAAAACTTTCATGAATTTTTGAAGATACAATTTGATCATGGGTGGTTGTACACCCCCATATTTGTAATGTTTTGATCTTATGGGATCTGATCTTATCCTCAGAGATAGGGAGATCATATTTACCAAAGACACTTTAAAAACCATGCATTTTGTAATTGACATGCATCTTGGCCTAGAGAAGAAGATGGACGAATGATTCCAAGACTAAATGAAACAACGCATAAGCATTTTTGGCTTTAGCCTTTTGTGAATGATTTTTTCATTGATGTTTTGTTAATCCTAGTATATTAATAGGTATTGTAGCTATAGACTCAATGATCTATTATGTTTGGGATACTTATGTTATAAATATCGTCCATAATTTGTTGCTCTAGATATTGACACTGTGAGCATCTCTTTAATTTGAATGACATGATTTCTCTTTGATTTTTAGTTGAATAATGAAATAAAAGGTGTTACACTCAGATTTATCTTACTGTAATCACTTGTGATCATAAGATCACAGGGTCTATTTGTATTATCTATTATGTTATTAAATTTCAGTTACCAGGACAGGTTATGAATTTATTCAGAACATTTTCACTATAAGTCTATTGCATATTTATCTTGTAGGAGCAGTAGCTGGATGCTTCCTATTCACATAGAATCTCGGATACATTTCACAAATTAACATCAGGTTAGCTCCTTTATGTTTCTAATTTCTGTCAATTATGCATAGTGAAACCAGAAAGTTTAGATCAACTTTTGACTATCTGAGAATCTGTGTTTCACAGTCTAGTTAATTCATGATTTGCTATATTAATATAGAGAAAAAAAAATATTTGAATGTGCTTTCTTTATCTACTTCTCAAAATTAATTATTTTCACATTGATTTTGTGAGTTTCCAATAAAACTCACAACCTGTAAATGTTGTTCATAAATGGGATTTTTATGTTTTCTTGTTCTTTTTAAACACATTTAAAACAGTTATATCCGAGTAAGTATGTATATATATATATATATGTGTGTGTGTGTGTGTGTGTGTGTGTGTGTGTGTGTGTGTGTGTGTGTGTGTGTGTGTGTGTGTGTGTGTGTGTGTGTGTGTGTGTGTGTATAGTTGTTAGCATTAGTTAGTTATTCATTTCTTTTCATTTTCTTTTTTAGGATTTTAGATTGGCTAACAAAGCCATTAAATTCGTCAGAATGAGTTACACCAAACAACTTGGGTTACTTAAACAACACTGGACCAGACTCATTCTCCCAGTCGACGGATGGTCAATTTCGCCTGTCAACACAACTTCATCAGTTGGAAGAGTAGTTGGGATTTTAGAACCATCTACCAAAATCTGTCAGATTTCAATACCAAGAGACATCATGTAGGTCTTCATTATGATTTTCCAAAATGAAAAATTCATTCCATTGAACATAGGAGGTCCCATTGAAGAATAACAATAATCTTGACTTGACATACTTTCTGTGTGATCTTCCTTCCAGTCCTTAGGTTGTTATTGAAGGTACCCACACTCTGATACCAATTGTTGAAACTCAAAGAAATACTAAGGGGGAGGGTGAAACAATATTGTATCAATTTTTACTAATTTATTTCCTTTCAATGATTGAAGTTATTTATAAGTGCCTACTTAATCATCAATACATGCATAAATCAAAACAAGAAAAAGAACATAGTACACCAACATTTTTACATGGATACCCAATGTGGGAAAAAACCACAAAAAATCTTTATTTATGTTCTTTGTAAGCACCAAATTACAATTTATAAATTTCTTCTTGATAGGCACCCACCTGTCGCAAATAATAAGGACACCAATCCTCTCAAGAACCAACCTGTTGTAAATAATGAGGACACCAATCCTATGAAGAACCAAGTGTCTCAGATAATGAGGACATCGATCCTCTTAGGAACCAACCTAGCACAAATAGTGAGGAAAACAATCCTCAGTGTGCTTCAACTCACCCTAACACCTCCTTACCACCCTAATTTCAGTTAAAAAAATTCTTGCTGAACTAGACCTTTCATGACTTTTCTATGCAATTAAGTACAATAGATGTATATCAAGTTCAGTTCTTTTGAACAGTTATGGGACCTTTTTCCCTAACTTTATCATTGCATCAATCGAATAGAGTGCATCCTTATTTATAATGTTTTTTCCTGAATTCCCCTTATTGTATGTGGATGCATAATAGTTACATTGTGGATATATTTTGACTAGATCAAATCCCTCTCAATTACACTTCTATCTAAATAAAGTATGTAGATGCATGGCAATTACGTTTGGACATATTTTGACAAGATCAAAGTCATGTCAGTCACACTTATGTCTAAATTTAGCATGTGGACGTGTGACAATTATATAATGGGTAAATCTTAACCAGATCAAGATCCAGTTATAGTTGGACATTCTTTGAATAAATTGAATGGACCAAATATTCCTACAAATGAGCTCCAACTCATCTCCAACAACGAAACTTAGTATTACCAGAGCATCTCCTCATGAATGATGCAACAACTCACATTTTGGTATATAGAGTATATGTTGCAAAAATATAATAAGATCCCAAAGCTCAAGTCACAAGTCTTCATCTTATCAAATTTTCCCTGTAGTGTACTCACCCAATCACTCCATTCCTATCGTTGCATTCCACTCTGTCTCTAGTTACACAGACTTCATTCCATCACACTCTACTACGTCATTCATCACATCATATCAAGCATCTATACATAATTTATTCTGCACAATCTGCCACATAATTTATCGCATTCCATTTCATTGCACTATTTTCACCTCGACACACTCCACTACACCATTCGTCGCACTGGTTCAAAGCACCCTACATATTTTATTATGTTCCATTTACCCTTCTCAGTGCTATTGATCCTTTCATACCTTGATCCTTCTACGCACTTCTATTTTCATCCTTTCATGACTTCCTCTGTCTATGCAACACACTTTGTGCCATACTTTATGTGTTATAATTGACGATGTCCATGACCACTTTCACATCAATGAAAACATTTATGCAACAATGGTTCAACTAATCATGTAACTGAATGGTTCCACATTTTTTTTCAAATATTCCTGGATATGAATGATAAACTGGGAGATTTCCCAACACCCTACAACACTCGTTGAGGTGCCTTTATGGGTGATATGATATATAACTCGGGTGCTAGTAACAGGCTGCACTAGAATATGGCTTAGTAGGTAAGTAAATTTACTTCTATTATTTCTTCAACACATAAAATGTATATTCATTCCAATAAATAATGGCAGTGGAAACATGACATGTTTTTCTTGTTGTGTAGATTAATGAACAAGGTATTGTACCAACAAGTCTGAGAGAAATTATGGAGGCTTCACCGTATGCAAAGAAATAGACCGGTTTATCCTTGTGCTCACTTTGATGACATCATATATTAAGAGTGATTATAGAGAGCTAAGTAATACTCTTGAATAGGAGAAACATAATTATAGACTAGTTTCTTGCATGAAGAAGAGAAGGTGGCCTGCCCAATGCTAACATTTGGTGATTGGCGACCATCAATATCATGCATAAAGAATCTTAGAATATGGTGTGTATGATAGGATGGTTCAAAGGAAATATTAGCATATGCAATAATAACAAAAATGTTAAAGAATTGATACTAAATCCATAGTTAGCATTACTTCACCTCAAACTATGTACACCTTAATACATTGTAATGCAATCATCTTTTGTTAAGTTTCAAATGAAATATTTTAGGATAAATTATCCCTTGCCTGCATATGAGGCCAAATAAGAGGTAAAAGTTTTGTATTGGAGGATATGAAGTGTCTAAGTTTTTTTATTGGAAAATATAATTTTCGTTAACTCCATAACTTAGGATAGAAAGGTAAAAAATCTCTTTGTATGCATGTTGAACTAATGTAGGAACCAAAAATTATTTACTATAATTCATGGCCTAAAGGAAGGGACTAATAATAAAGTGAAACATTGAAATTAATCTCACAAATAATTGTGAAACACAAAAAGATAATGTTGTAATGTTACATCAACTTTCTTAAATCAAATAAATTGTTTTCCATTTAATTTTCATTTATTAATTTTAAAATAAAATATTAATGAATATTTTTAATAAAAATGTATCTATAAATTAAAAAAAAACAAAATTGCATTAATTGATAATAATTATTGTTGTTTTTTTAAACTAAAAAGGAGAAAAAATATATTATATCACAAATATATTACAAATATCTAAACAGGGGGTTTTGCCAAATAATATCATCTAGAGTTCCAACTACATTCCTATGATTACTATGACATGGCCTATATTATGTGTACCAAAAGAGAAAACTAAATAGATCCAATAAAGAAACATTCCTACATGTGGACAAAGCTAGCTAGACAGAACCGAATGTAACCTTCAACCTGAATGGACACCCGAGAATAGGGACTCCCTATATTCGAACCCCAGTTCTTTCTTTATTCAATGGCCACATCTGGGAATTAGCATGCACCCATGAAATTCCTGAGGTTCCTCTTCTTGTTCGTCGCCCACCACGATGGGGAAATTGAGCAAACTTGGAGGGCTCGAGCCACCTATGCCCTTCTCTTTCTAGTCCACATTGTTTTCAGCCTTAGTGACATGAAACTTAATACCATTTTCTAAACTACAATAGAGTTCAAATTTACCGTCTAGGATATGAATAGTTCTGAGGAGTTTACCATGGTCGTTCTTTGTCTTTCTAAGAGCCTGACCTATGAAGGTCTTCACCATATAGTATGTTTCCATGATCCTAAAATAACTTGTGTTCCGAGCTCAAGAATGCACTAGATCTGGAAATAAATTATTTTCCTCCACCATAATTCCCTGCTCTAAGGTTGTTTTGCATTGATTCTTAACTTTGTTCTCCATGGCTTCAGCTGATTTAATTTCCTTTGTCAAACATAAATCCTAGAACCTAGTTATTGTAGCTTGGGATTCTTTCTCCACTCTTCTGGATCGACCATGACCTATAGATGATGAATCTTCCTTATCATGGCATCCCACAAGGTGACTCTTTTTATTCTTTTTCCATTTATGAGCCATACTCAAACTATTGTTGTTCTTGGGATTAAAAATGTAGAGAAGATTGGAGGCTAGTGGGTAGAACCTTAATTGAAGGCTCAATACATTGGAATTGAATGTCATTTTTCCTAATTTAATGCATATAACCTAATCATTCTTGTGCCTGGGGTGCTACTTGTGATTGGTGTGGTTCAGAACCCACATGAGGATCATAGATTTCACCATGATGATCAGGCACATATGTGATCCCATTAAATCTGATCTGACATCGTCAAGGCTCATCCTAGTATGAATAATTCATTCTCCTAGGTTGGAAGTGATTGAATTTTACATCCTCCAATGGAAATATCATGTTTCCCTTGCATGAATATGATGGTTTTAACCATGTTGTATATTACCCACCCCTTCCCTTTAAAAAAAATTAATATATTTCAGGAGGTGGCGTACCATCATCCCATCCATGCAAGAGATGCCCGGGCCACCTGTCATACTTTCCCATCTCGAGTCTCGAATTAATAACCTGAGTTGATTTCATTCCTTCCTTTGTATTTTCCATCCATGAGGAAAGGTCCATTTGGCAGCATCAATCCAATTTATTTCCCACCCCTTCTATAAGTGGGTCCTTCGACCACTAGATACAATCATGACCATGCATTGTGACACATGTATTCACCATGCAGTCCATTACAAATTTCACTTCCCTATGAAGTATTGCTAGGACGATGGAAGCCAACAAATTCACCATATGGCTAAGGTCTACGAGCCCATGGATCAGCCTCTAGTGTTGCAAAAACTTGTCAGGATAAACGTCATTCAAGATTTTCCTTAGCACCAAGATAAGCAGTTGTGAATCCCCTTCCACCTATAGGGTCTGGATCCCATATTTCTGCATGATTTCTATTCCACGAAAGATGTCTGCTGCTTCCACTAAATTATTGGTTGAAAATCCCAGCTTTGACGCGTAGAATAGAATCACCTCTCACCTATGGTCCCTGAAGACACCTACCACCCCTACATCCCCTAGATTCCCCTTCGACACATCATCAAAATTTAATTTTAAGAACCCCTCCTATGGGGGAACCCAATGGTATCTCATGTGAATGTGAGCCTTCTTCTTACCTAGCTAATTTGGCTTAGCACAAGATTCAAAATTCCATATTTTGAAGATGTGGACCTCATGCCTTTCGAGTTAAAGGAATTGGGGAAATCAAGGAGATACTATAATGGATTCTTTCACATTTTTACTGATGGTTTCCCATATTTCAGAATTGTTAAGTTATTTTCCCTTAAATATCTTCCTATTTCTTTCTTTCCATACATTCCACATGAGGAATCCCAGGAAGGGTTACCATGCTCTATTTATTATAGGGTTGTCATAGGGGCTCCTAGGTTAGGATCTTTTTTATCGCCATGAGCCACAAAATGGTTAACATTTTTGGCCAGAGGGTCACATTCCAGGATTTACCCCATAAAGGGAAATTATGTTGATCCCCTAATCCCACCATTGGTAT
>WSFP011478967.1:0-16494 GCA_009831015.1 Picea engelmannii
TACATTCTCTCCAGGGTGCACTTTGATTAGTGTAGGAAGAATGGCCCAGGGTGGGGAATGGTCCATGTTCAGAAGACAGGACAGTTATTCTTCCTTGTTTGAGAAGAATAGTCCAGATATCTCATTGTTCTACTCTGAGGGCAAATATTCTTTCATATCTCGCATACGTGAGTGAAAGATTGTCCCAGATAATTCAATTTATATCATAACATTGTTTCTGTGTAGGTTTCTATTAGATGTTTGTTATGAAGATAGTAGATGTAGACTACTGTGGTGGATATGTTCCACTGTTCCTGAGGCAGATATTCTTTTAGAGCTCACATATGTGAGTGAAAGATTGGCCCAGATGATTCAATTTATATCATAACATTGTTTCTATGCAGGGTGCTATCAGATGTTTGTTATGAAGACTGTATGACAGTAGATGAAGACTACTATGGTGGATATGTTCCACTGTTCGTAACTATACGTTGTTGATCAAGTACTTTGTGTTACTTGGTGTGGTAGTGAACCACTGGATTATAGTTATGTACTACTATGGATAGACACAGTTGTGTTCTATTTTTGTTCTAACTGCCTTGAAGACTATCAACAGTTTATTAGAAATAATCACCATCCAGACGAATGATGAACAGAGATTTTCCAGACAGAAATTGGTTTAGAGCATTTACTCCTCTAGATTATAAGAGTGCCTCTTGTATCACTCTATGGTGTGAGTGACTTATCCAACATCATGTCTAATTACTCAGATGAATTATGGTTTCGAGAGATGATGTAGCTGATGGTGATCGTGATGCTCATGATCTAGTCATGAGATAGTCTAGACGACTATATTGATGCTACCAGGTAAATGGTATATTTTTTTGCTCAAGACCATTACCTGTAATACCTCCCTAGCTAGGAGGGAGTGTTAATATTATGGTAGATGCGGGAGGTATTTACCTCCATGTGTGAACCTGATGAGAATAGAAGACTCTAGAAAGCAAGAGAAAACCCTAATGAGTTGGCTAATAACCCTAGAAGTCTTGTCGGCTCAAGAAGATAATTTATATTAGGTTATTAGCCTCCAAGAGAAGAAGTTGGCCAGAAATAATAATAAAATACTGAACAGACACATATCCAGAAGGAGAAGTCAGCCCCAACAAATCTGGCAGAACCAATATAAATACATGGCACCAGTTCTCATTTGACACATATTAGAATTGCACACAACAATTGGTGCACACTGTAGTTCCTAGTTTGGTGTGCACGTGTGGAGGAGAGTTGCAGGTGCAGCTACTACAGCTAGCAATTTCAGTGTTGGCTTGGACTATCTCTTGGCTAGGGTTTGGATTATCTGATCAACTATTGTTGGTGCACTATCCTTGGAGGAAGATGTGCTACACCTTGTTTGGCTATCTAGCCTAGGGTTTGCTTCCGGAGTAATTCTCAGTCGAGGTCAAGGTGCTCGGAGGGTGGCTTCGGCCTATGGTTGGGTGACGAGGGTATCGTCAATGGTAAAATGAGCACACAATATTCTATATTATAACAAGAGGCAGATCAATGCAAAGAGAGCTTAGTCGAAAGACCAATATCGAGAAGAGAAAACAATGCTTGCAGCTCTCTGCTTTGAAGGAGAACTGAGAAATAATCTCGTTCTGGGTGCAAGGAGCTGCTCGAAGGGTTTTCATTTCAAGCTGATAAATGAGGCTGACGAGTGACTGTGGAAGTACTCGGGCATACCTCCTTGCTTGGTACAGAGAAAAGTGATTGCCAAGATCCCATGGGAGGAGGAGCGTAACCTTCGTCCCTGACTATCACTAAGAAATAAGAAAGAGTCTCTTTCAGAACACCACGGTCTAGCTCGGGGGTGGCCAATGGTAAATTCGTGAGGAGTGGTTGTGCCTATGTTTGGGTGGAAACATGCACCCCTTTCAGAAGTCGCTTCACGATTCTAGTTTTCTGATAAGTATTTTCATACTTTGTGTATTGAAATGGAAATGATGTTTGAATATACATGTCTATGATTGAGTTATGTATTGAATGATTAAGATAGAAATGTGTATTGTCTCTCTGTGAACCCAGGATTTTGAATGGTCTTCTACTTTCCTTACCTTAGTTGTTAGATATTTATGGGATGTAATTATGAAAGAGAGATGGGGTAGGATTTACTGGAACGCTTAAGTCCTACTGATCTATTGAATCTACCTTTGCAGGAATACCAAGTTCAAACCCTGTGGAAGGAGGACGCCTCCTTCAGACCTTTCACCTGTATGACCGAGGGCTCATGCCCGTGTCCTCAACCAATTCACGACTAAGATATTAGTGCATATCCCATGAAATTTTTGAAGGACCCATATAAACAAGGTATGGGAACCCTATGCTAGGCTCGAAAGGAGATAAGCCCTTATGGCTTTGGAACTCCAGGAGTTCGGAGCTCCAAAGTATTACGACATTACCATTTTTAAATCAGCTGAAGGAAATGGGTTGTTACGATTACCCATGAGGTTAACTGGAACCTGGTGGTTTCCCTAACCAGGGTAGATAGAAATTCCCACCATTAAACTCTAATCCATTCACCAATCGCGAAGTAATGTGAGCTCCAGATCTTCTGAAGGCCAGAGCTACGAAGTGATGAGGACCATATATCTAGGGACCCTTTGGGACCTCCCCTGACCATTAGATATAGACTATGGTCATCCCGATGCTGACCACTCTGGGAGCAAGGAGGAAGTCACACCACGGATCCCCCGAATGTCGAAGTTATGAAGTAACGAAAGTCGTAAATCCAAGGGTTACGTGGACACACCTTGGTCGTGAGATCACAGGGCTTGGAAGGCTATCATTCTGGGGTGACGTGGCATGATGATGTCACCTAGGGTGACATGGACCCATGTTTGACATACCACGTGTCACCTAGATTCGTATGTTTCACAGATCCTATGTGCCCATTCAAACGTGACACGTGTCACCCACTGTAGGGGGCCATGTGTCACCTCTTCATTTATGTGTGTCACTCCTGGCACTTACCTTTTTGGCCCATTTGGAGAGAGGAGTATTCGGGACCCACATGTACTGACCTCCATGTCCAGTACGTCACCACGTGTGAGGGTGACCTCTTTGGGATTCCGAAACTTCGGGACTCCAAAGGTTTGGGGTGCAGTGTCATGGGTAAGTTAAAAGGCCCGAAGGCCAGAGCCATGTGGAGAGATTTCAGGCTCCTTCGAGAGTTTGGGAATTCGGGACTCCAGAGGATAGGCGTGTAGAAAGGAAAAATGGCATTCAACGCCGAAGCATCGAACATCAAATTCCCCTCTAGCCTATGTGTTATATGATGATCAATTCTAGCTATTGGATTGGATAGTGAATGGACCTTCCCTGTGGGAGGTAGGAACCTAGATATGGCACAGACGGTATGGACCCACATGGGCGCCACATGGCCCTCAAATAATAATGCCCAAAGAACTTTGGGAGGCCATAACTTGCAAACCAGAGGTCATATTAGAGCCAGGTAGCATTCGTTAGAAATATATGAGCGAGTAGAAGAGGATGAAGACCTTGGGAAGGGGAATCAAGATGATCAGAGTAAGAAAAATTTTGATGCCCCATCCCTAGAAAGGGTACTTAGGGGTTGGTTGTGTTACAGAGACTCTGGTCCAGTAGACCCATCTCTCTAGCGACAATTGATTGGCTCATTAATGTATTTGGATAATACTCAGCTGGATATTTTCCTTGTGGGAAATTTGAGTTATGATATACAACTACATGGATTTATCGATTCAGATTGGGCAGGGAGTGCAGACGACAGAAGAAGTGTTACTTGGATATGTTTCAGTTTGATCTTTGCCACGATGTCATGGGCTAGCAGGAAACAAAATTTTGTTGCACTCAACACTGTAGAAGCAGAGCATATTGTTGCTTGTGATGCTTGTACAAAAGCAATGTGGCTCCGTAAGTTGGTTTGTGGACTGTCTAATCAGGTATTGAATTCGACTGTGATATATTGTGATGATCATAGCTATGTGAAGCTTTCAGAGAACCCGGTGTTCCATGACAGGTCAGAGATCATTGAGATCAAGAATTATATTCTCTGTGATAAATTCCAAAGGGGAGAAGTGGTTCTCCAATATATCTCCACAGATGAGCAGATAACATATATTTTGGTAAAGCCTCTATCCAAGATGAAAAGTTTTCATACTTAAGGGACAAGATGGGGATCATGGAGATGACTTCCTTATTGAAAAAGGAAGTGATTACTCCCAGGTTGGGAGGGAACATTGATATGTTATTGATTTATGGACAATCATTTTCCATTTTGGAAATTGGTCCAGGTTGGGAAGTTCCTTTCTAGTCCAGAAAGTGGTTCGATATTTCTAACAGACAGTCATTTTCTAGTTCAGAAAATGGTTCGAATCAGACAGTCATTTTTGTAATGAAAACGGTCTAATAGATTGTTGATGTACCATAGACAATGATTACCCTTGTGGCCAATGTGGGGGAATGGTCTAGAAGAGTCATTCTTCTTGGCAGTCACTTTGAGTAGTAGTCAATTAGAATGGTCCGCCTCACCGGTTAGTCATTCTTTCGAAGTTCACATTTGTGAGTAGTTTCGAAGAATGGTCTATTTTGGAGGTTCGTGCAGGACAGTCATTTCCATAGGAAATGGTCCAGAGTGTCATTCCCTGAGGTAGACTCATTCTTTCTAGGTTTCACTGTGATTAGTGTTGGAGGAATGGCCCAGTTAGGTGAATGGTTCAAGTTCAACAATCAGGGACTGGCATTCCCTAGGGAAGACTCATTCTCTCTAGGTTGCACTATAATGATTAGTGCCAGAGGAATGGATCGGTTAGGTGAATGGCCCAGACTAAAAAATCAGGGACAATTATTCTTCTATTCTTGGGAAGAATATTCCAGATAGCCCATGGTTGATGTTTGACTTTCTGAGGGAAGATGCTCTTCCAGATCTCACAGATGTGAGTGGAAGAATGGCCTAGATGAATCAGTTTGTATCATGATATTGTTTATGTAGGTTGATATCAGATGATATGATTGTCGTGGAGACTGTATGTCTCTGGACAATATTTTTATGCTATTGTGGTGGATGTGATCCAATGGTAGTGATTGTGTGTCACTGGTTAGTAGCGTTGTGCTACTAGGAGTGGTTGTGTACCACTATATAGTAGTTGTATACTACTATGTATAGACACAGTTGTGCTCTATCGGATGACATTATAGCAACAATATGATACTATCTGAGTTCCATGGAGACTATCACTAGTGTTGGAGATTATTGCCAACTAAATGGATAGTCAATGTGTTGATGGACATACATTCTCTAGGCGAAGAATGGTCTAGGAAGGACATATTTCTAGTGGATAGACATCCTTCCTATGGAGGATGGTCCAGGTCGAAATATTGTTGGTGGACATACATTCTCCCTCTGGAGAATGGTCCAGGTTGACAGAATGTTGGTGTACCATGGAAAACTATTCTTCTAGGACATATGTCTGGATTAGAAGAATGGTTTGTATCCCTAAGTTCATAGTAGTGACCAGAGTGGAGATATTGGTACAAGACAAACATTTTCCCTAAGTTCACAGCAGTGGCTAGAGGGAAAATGGTCCAGGATGGTCATTCTTCTAGGTCGTATGTCCGTATTAGAAGAATAGTCCTTGTATCCCATGGCGTGGCTTCCAACATCTGTTGGAGCAATTATTCTTCTAAGACATATGTTCGAATTAAAAGAATGGATCTTGTATCACTCTGTGGAGTGAGTGACTTATTCAACATCATGCTTGATTACTAAGATGGAGTATGGTTTCGAGAGATGATGCAGTTGATGCTATCAGATGATATTGATAGTGATGATATTGCTCGTGAGTTGATCTACGTGATCATGAGATAGCATGTGTGGCTATGATGATGTTATTGGTTGAATGGTATGATTGTTCTCAAGACCATTACCTTTAATACCTCCCTATCTAGGAGGGAGTGTTGATATTATGGTAGCCATGGGAGGTATTAACCTCCACATGTAACCTTTGATGAGACTAGAATATTTTTGGAAGCAAGAGAAACCCTAAAACGTTGGATAATAACTCTAGAAGACAAGTTAGCTCAAGAGAATAATTAATATTAAGTTATTAGTCTCCATGAAGAGAAGTCAGCCTAGTTAGGTCACTTGGAGGAATATAAATAGAGGGCGCTAGAGGTCATTTGTCACTCACTCACTCACAACTGCATAAGACTAGTGGTGCACAAGTTTGGAGAGGGAGTGTAGCTGCAATTGTGTTTTTGGCTTTTAATTGGACTTGGTCTCTTGGTTACGGTTTAGACTTTCTTCTTGGTTTCTAGTTATTCTTGCTTGGTACTCTACCATTGGAGAAATGTGAGCGAGCCTTGGTTGGCTATTGGTCTGCTACCAGAATTATTTTTTCTGTGAAGTCTAAGTTTCCCGGGGTGGCCTTTGTGCCTATGGTTGGGTGACAATATTGTTATATTGTCTATAGAAAAATGAACACATCTATTTATTTTTAACACCTAGTATTATTCTCAAATTCACCAAGTTGATCTTGAGGATTGGATATAGGCAATGAGCTAACCGAAATGGTCTCAATCATTATGCTAGTTGAATCAGTGGCAATGGACGGTGACCTTGATTTTTGGTTCCCTCGAATAGTTTCTTGGATCTTCTCTAAGGCCTCCTCCTTTTCTTCCAACTCATGTTGCGATTGTGACAACATCTAAGTGAGCATATCTTATTGTCATCTATCCAATTGGATGACCTTCTCCCCAATGTGTGCAAGCTACACTATGTTCTTGTCCCAATCTGTCATGACTGTTGTGAGGGTGTCCTGGAATTATTCAAACTTATTCTTGAGCAATGAAAGTGATTTGGTAGAGATATCCATGTGCTTCTCCATCTCTTCCATCCTCTAATTAAACATATTAACTTGTTCCTTCAATCTCTTATTCTCTTCTTGAAGCTCGACATTGTTGGTCATTAAGTCTTCCAACTTATCTTTGCTTGATTTACCCATGTTGTGGTATGTATCATTGTGTTCAAAGTTTTTGCAGCTGTCACGGTCAAGGATGCAACTGCTTTGATACCATCTGATCAGTAATCATGGACCCATGGTCTATCCGTTTCACCAATGCAGATTCTTTTGAATTTATATTTTTTTCTCTATTCTTTGGGTTGTTTACTACTTGGTTTGCATTGTTTGTGGTTGTTAGACCAATACCAACCAAGTTCCCAAATTGTGTCCAAGACCAACAATGAAGAAAATGTCGAGTGGATGGATTTAATAGCTCAACAATGGAGAAAAATTCCCAAAGAGGTATACATTCACCAACAACAAAATAAAATGCCCGGAGGAGGGAATACAATTTGTGGGTGAGTGGAACCTCAGTCAACAAGACAAAATGTAATTCATAGAGGATTGAGCTAATGAAGCTCGCATCTACTAATAAGAACATAAATTTCAAGCAATAAAACTCAAACCAGAACCACAATATAACTCACAAAGCATATTGCACCCACATAATATAAACAACAAAGATTTATTTTGCTCGGGAAATTCATTACATTGGGTGAGTTATGCATGCCAAGAAAAATCATGCATTGTTACTCATGAAAATAAATGCATATTTCCCTGGCTCAGAGATTCCTTCGCTCATCATGGATAGGCTCCTTGACTCCTTCGTCCATCAATATTCAAGCAGGCTACACTCTTCGAGCTCTCATATATGCAAACTTACCAAGCTCTCATTGTCTCCCTTCATTTCCCTCTTATATACAACCTTCATTATTTTAATGTGTTGTCTTTGGAAGGTCAATCATCACATGGTTCATTTCCACTTCTGATTTTTCCAAAAAATACAAAATGAAATGAAAAAAATAATTACATGTTTATTACAATTTTAAAAAATAATCTAGGCCTAAGGCAAGGATCCAATTCAGATCAAAACTCCACATGTATAACGAGATAAATCTTATATAGAGATAGTTTTCTCTATCATAAACCTTGGACAGATCCAATTTTGATATCATGGTAGAGATATTTTTTGTTGTGATAGAGTGCAAACCTTCTTGAGTTGATCCTACTGCCTTGTGAATTTGTATCCCTAGAAGGAATCCAAATTTATCAAAAGAGATGGATTTAGTGAGAAAGTGTTTTACCCTTAATGTTATGATTTTAGTTATAATTTTGTAGGTGCAATTGCAAAAAGATATAGGCTTGAACTCGTCAAATATTTAAAGATTATATTTTTTCATATTTAGAGCTAAAAAGGTGACGCTGAAATCTCCTAGAATCCTACTTGTGATTCTAGTTTCTTCTACAACACTTAATAAATCCTCTTCTATAAGTTCATAGGACCCTGTAAAAAGTTCAATTGTCCCATTGTAATGGTCAGGTTTTTTGTCCATTTTGAAGCTATGGAGAACTATTTTTAATTCTTCTTTTGATATTGGATCCATTAGCTTCTCATTGTCTTCCTCCTCTATAAATTTCGAAAAGAAAATAGTCACTCTTGCAACTTGTGCTATATTTATTCTATCATCTTCCTTGTATACTCCCCAAATGGACTACGCTCTGCTATACCTAAGGAAGTATCTTTTGTCCCATATTCTCTTGTTATCTCCCAAACTGTGTTGATGTTCTACCTATGATTAGCACATTTGTGGAAAAAATTTGTGTTGTCACCTCCTTATGCTAACCATATTGCCTAACTCTTCAATATCCAAGAGGCTTATTTTCTTGCTACTAATGTCCTCCCCTTTTTCTCTAGGGATTATATTTGTTTGTCTCTTCATTATTACATCCTTCGTTTTCTTCTTTAAAAGTATTTTCAATGTTGACTTCAACTATAACCAATTCTTGATCATTTGTGGATCTCTTAACATAAGCATATGATGATGCAATCTTCTTTACTTATTTTAAGTTAAAATAAAATTGAATACATATTGATTCTTTTGCATTTACATTGTAGGAATTCTAAGAAGAATTGAATAAACTATAAAATTATTCCTCTTGTATCAATTTTGCATTGAATTTGAAAGGGCTTGTAGGTTTGCATTTAACCATCTGGAAAAAAAACTAGCTAATGATTAGAATCAACACCTAATTCCACCCAAGATCTAATTCCATCTTGGTGTGATATAAAAGGATGTGATATTATGAATTGATCTAGTCTCTTAACCACCCTTGCTTCACTAGTCCTACAATTCCTCAATGTGGAAACTAGCTTGGATGGTTCCACATTTATCATACTAGCTTCCTCAATTTTGTTAAGAATTTTTTTTTCTAAAGGACTAGATCTAGCTGAGTTAGCCTAGGTTTCTCTTCTATTGATTTTGAAGTCGAGATCCACACCTGTATCACCAGAGGAAGCAATAGGACAACCATTAGGAAAAAGGTAATGTATTTCCCTCTCCCTTTTAGAATAATTAGAGTGTATATGCATCAAATCTAGAGGAAACCAATAGCGATCTATCCACAGTATTTAATTGATCTCTGTTAGATCAGTGAGAGGTCTCACCTATATGTAGGGGAGATTAATCTACAACAGAATTGTTAACTCCGATGGGGAGAGCCTAGTTTGCCTTCCCTATTTTGATAAGTTCCCCTAGTTATTTTTCATTTATGAATGTTTATGGTATCTTAGTACTATTTTCCATTCTTGTATGAGTCCCTAAAATGAAAAGATCACTTAGTTTTGGGATAAATCTGTTGAGAATCCACTCCCGTGGTTTCTTTTTTTTTTCCTAACAGATGTGACTGGACACGTGTTGCTAACTGGCAAGGCATGACCACTGGGAAAGTGGTCTCTAGTTTCTCATTGACAACTCACAAGCACCTCATGTAGGGTGGTTTTTTTTATATATTTTCTCAGTTTACTCTCATATCTGGTTGAGTATTGGTCTAGGGAGGTTGCAAGTGATCTGTAACTAACCTTTAAAGTCTTGAATAGGTGCAGCTTCTTTTTTTTTCTTTGTCAAATGGATCTAGGAGTTGCATATTGAGTTCATAGATCTTTGCATGGTTTGCATGAGTTGACATGGTGAACAATGACTTGGACAATTTTTGTGTGCTTGCTTATTGTAGATCTAACTATGTAGTGTGCTCTTGTTTTTCATTTGAAAATCTTGCATTGCATAGTCATTTTTTTTAGGTTTTGGGTATGCTTCAAGTATTGACATTGACATGCAAATAGTGACCATTACCAATATCATACAACCCTGTTTGTTTTTAGTTTTGTTTGATTGTGCAATGCATTTTTTCTTTCATTATTCTTATTATTGAAAACAACAAAAAAAAAGGCATCTTGTAATCACATAGGGTTAAGCTTTTAGGTGTTTTTCATAAGCATTGAAGTGTTGTTTATTGTCTTTAAGATCTACTATTATTTTTGGATTTATGGTAATTATATTTGGAGTGTGAAATTGCTTTTCATTTTTTTTGAATTTGTAAAAAAGAAATCTCTTTTCTCTCCTTTAAGATAGTTTTCATGGAAAAATAAAATTACATTTGTTGCATCTTTATATTTCAATTTTCTTTGAGTTTGAAAGATTCAAAAAGCCATTTAGTCCATACCATACCCTTTGACTAATCAATAACCACTAATAAAAATTATTACTCTTTCGAAACACCATTTAATCCCTTCCATACCCTTTGACTAATCAATAACCACTAAAATACAAGTGTTTAATTTAAAAATTATTAAACTCTTTTCTTTTTTTAAGCAAACCAACATACTTAAGAATCATAGTCTTGGTGTAGGTTTGGAGCCTTAGTGACTTAAAACACCTTTGCTATGTTAAACAAAATCAAAATAAAAAAAAAGCATTGAAAAAAAAAAGAAAATAAATAAATAAAATTTAAAGAAAAGAGGAAAATTTTAAAAACTTATTTTAATTTTTTTTTTAAAACGAGTTAAAAATAATTTTAAAAACTATATATTAAAAAAAAAATTACCAAGTTTAAAAAAGTCATTAAAGACAAATTTTATAAAAAACAAAATTATAAAAAAACAAAATATTTAAAATGCAAGTATTAAAGCAAAACGTGAGTTAAAAAAAGAGACAAATTGTGTGGGGCGGAATCGCCCCCACCCTCTATTCTCCCAGTACCCCCTACGGCTAGCCACTCCCAGCCCTGACGTTGACCCGAGAACAAGGAAGTCGCTAGTGTTTGGTGTGAATTTTACTTATGTCGTCAGTGCTATATCAACACATATTTATTAGTAAAAAAATGAAGTTGTTGAGAGAAGTTTCCAAATGATTTTCAAAAAATCCTAGAGCATGTGCCAACAAACCTATGGATTTCTGACATGTTCCGTTTCTTCTAATTTAAGATTGACCTCACAATACTCAACAATTTTCCACACTTCGTTTTCGACTCCGACTCCAAGTTGCCCGCACGCCAACTATAAACATTTCGGGTCGCCGACAAAGAAGGGGAGAATTCCACACGCTAATTTTATCTTTTTGTCAATCATATTCTCACACGAACTTACTTATGCCATCTGGCAACCGTTCAGGACACGTCGGTCTCTTCTCCGACTTTGCTCTCCTATTTAAAGCCCTCCTCTCCTCTACTTTCCGCCGCTGTTTTAATTTGTTTTATACTTCGTATCTTCTGAAAGCTCTCACGACTCGAATTACTGTTTCTTCTCTTCAATCCCTCGCTGAAGTTTGTTGCAACTGAAGCGAATTTCTATCTTTGTTTCTGTGATTATTAGAACTTTGCGGCAACAGAAGGGAAATCGGAAGGCAAGAAAGATGACAGTGACTACGCCTCTGTTGACGATTGCAGCCGCAGTTGTCGCCATTGGAGCTTTCTGCAGATTCGAATCTCATCGCCATCCATCAACAAGAACAGCAGCAGATACCTATACCCATCATGTAAGTATATATCACTGTGAATAATAATCTTTAATCATTTTCGGTTATATCCGAAGAGGGGAGGGGTTCCTCTGAACATATCTGGGAGTAGTTTTTCTAACTATGGTTCTTTGGTTCTGGGGTTGGCAGAATGAGAGTTATAGTCGGCAGGGCGTCAAATTAAATGTGAAAGCAAAGGAGGAGCGGATGGCGGCAAGGTTTGCCCCTGAGTTTGACGGTCTGCACTGCTATGAGACGCTGGTTAGGGATTGACTGAAGTCAAGCTGAACTTAACCAACGGAAGGCAGTGAATTTTACAAATGTTGTGAATCCTTCAAAACATATTCATTTATTCAAATTCATCATCAGTTTATTTTATTTTTTTATAAATCTAATTCTTCAAATTACTTTTGGATTCTGGATTCCTCGGGTGTTGCCTCGTCCAAATTTGGGGATTGACGCGTTTTTCCCTACCTGCTTTCTTTATGTGAAAGCAAACCGTTTTACTACGCTATTTTAAAATAGTAACGCGTTTTTCCTTACTGGAGCATTTTCGTGAAATCGTTTTACTACGCTATGTTAAAATAGTAACGCGTTTTTCGTTAACTGTAGCTTTTCCGTGAAATCGTTTTACTGTGACGCGTTTTACTCCAACATAGAAATCACATACACTCTAACAAACAAAAAAATTAAAATAGTGACGCGTTTTACTGATCACATACACTAACAAACAAAAATATATATATATATATCAATATGTTAATATTATTGTGAGAGACACTAACCAAAAAAAAGTATTGTGTTAATATTATTGTGCGAGTTTTATAGTTGTAGTTGTACCTACAGTAATTATTATTTATTTTACAACAACATTCTAATTTTGGCTCGCATTTAAAAAACAGAGAATCGTAGCCAAATAATTGACATTTTATAGCTCTTGCAATTGACATTTGTTAAGAAGTATGGTCGTTGAAAAATTTATTATCCGTTTTGCCTAATACACTCCGTTTTGATAAGTTACTAATTATAAAAAAAATATTAAAAAAATGTAATCATGTTAAGAGGATTTTAATGCAAATGAAAGATCATTTTAAGGGAATTTGTATGTGAATGAAAAACATGTTCATGCTTTTCTATATTAATAATAAAAATGTTTTAAAAATAATTAGTTCTCATGTAATATTTAAAATATAGAATTAGTTTATATATTAAGTAGAAAGTAGAAAGAAGCTTGTTGTCCCTTGTGCACATCCAACAACAAGGTCACTATTCATATGTTTGGTAACAAAGTTGAGATAAGGAAGGATTCTAACAACATGGTTGTCATGATCAGAATGGAAAATGGAAGACTGTTGAAGATGAATGGGACATATGCCCATACACACACTACTACATACCTCTTTCATCATGACTCGGGTATAATGCCATTTAGTCTTTTGTGGCATGCTAAATTTTTCCATATTAATTATGATAGTCTTCATTTATTGAGAACGAATGTTGTTTTTGGTTTGCGTGTTATTCCTAGGACATTGAAACAATGTGATGCTTGTATCCTTGGAAAGCATAGCAATCAACCATTCCATCATTCTACTTCTAGAGCATGTAGAAAACTTGAATTGATTCATTCTGATTTGTGTGTCTCTATGCCTATTCCTTATGCAAATGGAAACAAATATATCATGACCTTTATTGATTATTACACCAGAATGTGTTGGGTGTACTTGTTGAAAAGACAAATCAAACATGGAATCAAACATCAAACCACAGTTCCATTAAATCCCCAAGAAAATGGTGTGGTTGAAATAATGAACATGACACTCCTAGATATGGTTCATTCCATATTGTTTTTCAAGAATGTTAAATTGATGTTTTGGGCTAATGCAATTCTATGTGCAGTTTATGACAACCCCAGAAGTGTAGAACTCACAATTATAAAGCAGTACAGAAAGACGTGTTGAATAAAAAATGGACACGAGGAGTCAGTTGGAATAGGTGGGTGGCCACCAATATCCACCTGGATCAATCCTCCCCCCTTAGGAAGCAATGATCTCCATTGTGTTGAGTTCCCCCATTAGGTGACAACTTCTGTTGAATTTGGCCTAGGGTGAGCCACTTTCCTTGGTGTAGGAATTGCCCTGCCTTGACAACCTGATAAAGCGGTATCCGTTGTTCCATGCAGTTAGGGTTGAGCTCTGTTGGTGTCAGTTGTTCGGAATGGTGGAGTGTTGAGATCAAAATCATTTCTACCCACGACCTTGGTGATAGTGTGATGTAGCCCCCTCGGGCTACGCAACCTCCCGGTCAAGGATCTTCGATTCTCCGAGCCAAATCGGCCCTTTGAAACCTTGATGGTCTCACTTTGTAATTAAACACATGCCCTTTCAGCTTTTGGTACAGGTTCTATGATACCCACAATCTCTTCCTTCACACTTTTGAAATATCAAATTTCAGGCGCTAGCTCCCTTTCCATTAGCCTCTTCTTGCACATGACCCCGAGCTATATCCTCATGTAAGCATGTGATTGCGGGCTGGACAAGACTGGTTTGAGATCACATTGCTTTTATTCCCGCAATTCACTACCAATCTCCACGTGTCCCTTTGGCAATACCGTGGTTTCGATTGCGGTTCGTTCTCAAATTTTTTAAGCCTGAGCACTTTATGTCCCTGCAATTCAACGTGACCATTGATCTTGGGCGGTGCCTCTTGACCGACGAATGAGATCTACCTCCTTTCATTCCTTCTCTCTGGAGCACACGTTCTCAGATTCCTACGATCTATCGATGTGTGTCCCTTTCAAATCAACAGTCGTGATTCACTTCGACAATCTGGGCTTCGGAGTTTTCAACTCTCTATCTTCACTTTCTCCCGGAACTCTTCCACCTGGAGTTCATGATCTGTCGACGCGTGTCTCCTGTAGATCGACGACTACGATTAGCTTTGGCCCTTCGGGATTCGGGAGTTTTAAACTCTCTGAACTTGCTTCCTCTCAAATTATTTCCACCCGAAGTCGATGATCTATCGACACGTGTCTCTCAGAGATCGACGATTGTGCTTCACTTCGGGTCTTCAGGCTTCCAAAGTTTCAACTCCTACACACTCGCTTTCTCTCGGAGTGCACAGATTTATGTCGCATGTCCTTTTGAATCTGACGACAACAATTCACTTTAGCTATTCGGGCTTTGAGATTTTCAACTTATGAACACTCGCCTCCTCCTGGAGTGTTTTCACCTGAAGTTGATGATCTGTAGACGCGTGTCTCCCACATATCGATGGTTGTGGATCACTTTGGCTCTTCGGGTGTTGGGAGTTTCAACTCCTGCACACTCACCTCTGAGCACTTTCACCCGAAGTCTTTGATCCGTTGACACGTACCTCCAGGCAACCAACAGTTAGGATCTACTTCGACTCCAAAGTGCTTCCGCTCCGGAGTTGTAGATCTTGCTCTAGATGCCCCTCTTGACGATGAACGGTCCCTAATCACTTCAGGGCTTCAAGACTTCAGCAGTTCTCTCTCTTGTACGCACCAAGAGACTTAAAACTCGTGCACTTTTCTCAGATCCAACAATCTGGAACGATCTCGCTCCCTCCTGAACAGATCTTGATCTATAATTCATGAAATCTTCATATCTTCACTCCTTTGAAGGATTTCTTCGAAAGAAATTCTTCCCACACTCCTTGTGTTTCTCTGTTCTGTTTCTTCGACACTTAGTCGCTCCTTGATTCTTTTCACTCCTTGACCTTAATTTAAGTTCTCGTCATTTCTTATGAACTCCTCTGAGTCAATTCAATACTTAGTCGACGGACTCCTTGAGTATGAGATGCACTCCATAACGAAGTGGGCAAAGCTTCTGATGGGTTCTGGTGAGACGCTCCTTCTGCAAATGTAACCAAACTTTGTTGCCAACCTGAAACTGGTGTGGTACCCTATGTTTATCATGGCACTGCTTGTACTTAGCATTGGATTTCTGCAAAATATCTTGGACATGTTGGCAGATGTGTTGAATCCGCTCAATGAATCTGGTGGCTTTGTCAAGTGTAGACTGATCATGTGAAGAGTATGTCTGTGTTGTGGCAAGAGGAAGTGCAACATCAATGGGTCCCAAGGGTTGGAATCCCAGACCCACCTGAAATGGGCTATGGTCGGTGGAACTATGGAGAGCCTTGTTGTAACTGTGTTGGACATATGGGAGACTCTCGTCCCATGTACAGGGATTCTTATAATTGTACATGCGCAGGATGTCCACAATCATTCGATTGACGACCTTTGTTTGGCCATCAGTTTGGGGGTGGAAAGAAGTGGATTTTGTGAGTTTGGTGTCCAACAGAGACCAGAGACTCGACCAAAAGGTGTTGAGGAACCTATTGTCTCGATCGGAGATGATGGTATGTGGTATCCCAAAGTGAACCCAAACTCGTTCGAAGAAGAGATTGGAAGTATCGGTCATTGTGACATTCTTCTTACATGCTGTGAGGATGGCCATCTTCGAAAACCGATCAACAACCACAAACACGCAGTCATTTCCATGCTTGGTGGATGACAAACTAGACATGTAATCCATGGAGATGGATTCCCACGACTTCTCGAGAATAGGAAGAGGGGTGTATAAACCCTGCTTCTTGATGGTCAT
>ML880042.1:0-16494 GCA_009831015.1 Picea engelmannii
GTGTACAATTTCTGGGTGTGTTTTATTTCTTATTTATTCTTGTAGCAGACTTCATGTGTTTCAGTTTATGAGCTATTTTTTATTGCTAACTAATTTGCTGCTGAAAAGTGCAATGTGGGTTGGGAATTAAACTATGCTATCTCATTGAGACTGGAAACCGGGTTGGGACATGAAATTTCTACATGGTATTAGAGCTGGAAAGTGTGAAAGGGAAGCAATATATCAACCATAGAGAGCAAGGATTTTGCTGAGAAGAGGAGGTACTTCACTAGGCAAAAAGTTGTGGGCCTGTGTTTTAGTTGAGAGGGTCAATGGCCACTGGTTTGAAGGTTGAGGACATGTTGGATGGAGTTGCTAATTTCAATTCATGGAAGGAGAGGACTGTGTTGTTTCTGCAGGAGTGTGAGTTGTGGGATATTGTGGAGAACTCACAAACGAATCCCGTGACGGTGCCTACGGATGCTACCCTTTTGGCAGCCTACACCAAAAAGAACATTAAGGCCAAAAGAATAATCCTTGATGCCATTAAGGACCATGTGATTCCACATGTGACCAGGAAATCCAATGTCTATGAGATGTGGGAATCCGTAACCAAACTTTGCCAGAGTTCCAATGAAAATCGGAAATTGGTATTTAGGGAGAAACTGAAGAGCATTAAAATGACCAAGACTGAAAGTGTTGCCACCTATCTTACCAAGCTGACTTAGATGAGGGATGAACTTGGTGCTGTTGGGGAGATTCTTGCTGACAGTGAACTTGTGAGGACTGCTTTGAATGGGGTAACCGAACAATGGGCTGTCTTTGTTGAGGGCATCGTGGCAAGTGAAAATCTTCCCTAGTGGGACCGTCTTTGGGATGACTTCATTCAAGATGAAATTTGAAGAGGCTATGTGCATGGGAGTTCATCTACAGGTAGTGAAGAGGAGAATGTGGCACTTGCAATTAAAGGCAAGAACAAGTCCAAGAAAGGTTCCCAGGGAGGGAACAAGCAGAAAGGTGAAGGAAGAAAGACCTGAGCAAAGTCAAGTGCTTTGCATGTCATAAGTTTGGATACTATGCTGAACAATCTCCTAATAAGAAGAAGAAGCAAGTTGCAGCTTCCGCAGATGTGGAGGAGTTTACCCTCAAGTTCGAGAAGGAGTATTCATTGTTGGTGTGTCTTTCCTCTAGAGCATCGTCTACCAGTATTTGGTATATTGATAGCAGTACCTCCCGCCATATGATAGGTGTTCATGAGTATTTCAATGATCTTACAGAGATTGGGGATCTTGAGGTGGTACTTGGAGATGATTCAATGGTCAAGGTAGTTGGTAGTGGGACAATATCATTTCAGAGGGAGTCTCTACCTCCCATGTTGTTGAGAGATGTCCTATATGTTTCGGGCTTGAAGAAGAACTTGGTGTTAGTTTCCACTATTGAGGATAAGGGATATAAGGTATTGTTCCGTGATGAGCATGTGTTCTTGTATCCTAAGGGATCCAGTGTCACTTCGGCCAAAGTGTTTGGGATCCGTCATGAGAAGCTGTAGAAGCTCATGTTTCAGCCTACTAGAGCATTGATGCATAGTACCGACAACAATGACCTTTGTGAGTTATGGCATGGGAGAATGATCCGTTTGTACCATGGGGCTCTGAGGATATTGAGAGAGATTGTGGCTGGAGTGCCAGAGTTTAGTATAGAGCACTAGGAGGTGTGCTCTCAGGAAGTACACCAAGACTGCTTTTCCAAGCAGTGACAATAGAGTAGCAGATATTCTTGATCTGATTCATACTGATGTATGTGGTCCTATGTCTTCTACTTCTTTGAGTGTATTTTTGTATTATGTTACTTTCATTGATGACTTCTCTCAAAAGTCTTGGATTTTCTTCATGAAGACCAAAGGACAGGTCTTTCAGCGGTTCCAAGAGCTCAAAGCTCTTGTGGAGAACCAAATCGGGAAGAAAATCAAAGTGTTAAGATCTAATAATGGGGGTGAGTATACCTCCAATGAGTTCAGTGACTTTTGTGCTAAGGAGGGCATTAAGAGAGAAGTGACAGTTCCTTACAACCCGCAGTAGAATGGGGTTGCTGAGAGGAAGAACATGGCCATTGTTGGGGCTGCGAGAGCCATGTTACATGATTAGGGGCTACCACGTTTTCTTTGGGCTGAGGCATGCAACATTGTAGTTCATCTGCAGAACAAGAGTCCACACAGAGTCTTTGGGGATAAGACTCCTGAGGAGGCTTTCTATGGGAAGAAGCCTGAGGTTGGGCACTCTAGGATTTTTGGGTGCCTTACCTATTCACATGTCCCTTCTAAGAAGAGGAAAAAGCTAGAATACACGATATAGAAGGGCATCTTTGTTGGGTATAGTGAGACCTCGAAAGCTTTCCGCGTATACATCCCCTCTTTGAGGAAGATAGTTGTGCGACAGGATGTGAGATTTGAGGAGGAAAGAGCCTTCTGGAGGTCATGAGATATAGAGCAGGGGGAGCAGTCAACCCCTCAGACTTGGGTGAGTCCTTCATAGAGTAGAGTGACACAGAGTTCTAGACCACCTGCTTCAGAGACGACTGGTCCACAGGTGACAGGGTCACATATTATTGGTCCTCAGGTTACTGGTTCACAGGGTACTGTTTCTTAGTCCACTGGTTCTCAGATGACCTCAGGATCATCTTTAGGTACACAATCTTCAGATGGTGGGATTGAGGAGGGTGAGCCCCCTCCACATGATGCTACTTCAGAGAAGAGGAAGCCCAAGTGGCTTCAAGACACTTTGAAGGAAGCACAAGGTTCTGTGGGGAATCCTAGGCAGGCTGTGAGGGAGAGTAAACCTCCCGAGAGGTTTTGCAGCTATCTTGCGATGGTGAGCAGCATCAAAGAGTTCGAGCCTTCCACTTTTGAGGAGGCAGCAGGTCAGTAGGTCTGGAAGGACGCCATGGTGGACGAGTACAATTCGATCATGAAGAATGATGTTTGGGAGGTGGTTCCAAGATTCGAGGGAAAGTCAATGGTGACTTCCAGGTGGCTCTACAAAATCAAGTATGCTGATGATGGCAACATTGAGAAGTTCAAAGCTCGGTTTGTAGCTCGAGGGTTCTCACATGTAGAGGGAGTAGACTATGAGACCTTCGCTTCGGTTTCTAGATATACCTCGATCAGGGCAGTGATCTCCGTTGCAACAGAGATGGGTTGGAAGATCCATCAGATGGATATGAAGATCACATTTCTGAATGGTCTCATAGAGGAGGAGGTGTACATTGAGCAACAACAGGGATTTTAGGTGCATGGGAGAGATTCTCACGTGTGCAGACTGAAGAAGGCATTGTATGGGATGAAGCAAGATCCTAGAGCTTGGTTCTCGAGGATAGATACATACTTGCAACAAATGGGTTTCGAGAAGAGTGAGGTGGATCCCAACCTTTGTTACATTGTGGTTGAGGAGGATCCTCTCATTCTTGTGCTATATGTGGATGATCTCTTCATTACAGGGGCTGAGAGACTCATAGATGGTTGCAAGGAGAGCTATAATTTGTTTGAAGTTTGAACTTGAAGATTTGAACTTTGTTTTTAAAATTTTTAGTGTTAGGCTAGGGTTTGCAATGTGCCTCTTCTTGTTGTTTTTGAATGGAAGATTCAATCATTCTAATTCATCTAGCTCTCATTATTTAACCTTTGCATTATCGTGTGTTTATTTTTTTTTTTTTTTGTGCCATAGGTTTAATATTTTCATCTAAACAAAATGCCGAAGGCATTGGATCCAATGTGGGTGTATGGTGAACCAGTGGAACTTCCCAATAGACAAATATTCACATGCAATCTTTGCGGCAAAAATATTTTTGCAGGAATTAGCCGCTTGAAATACCACCTTGCCAAAATCCTTGGGTTTGATGTGGAAGCTTGTCCAAAAAGTAGCCCGGAAATTATGTGTATTGCAAACCAATCACTCATTGATATGGCTAATAAGAGGGATGCGGTCGAGGCTCGCAAAAAAGAACTTGAACTTGCAAATAGAAACACTGAAACAAGTGCCTTTGAGGGGGAACCAGTACCACAATCCCCCTCCTCAGCCACAAGGCCCTCAACTTCTGCAGTCCGCTCATCAACCTCACCTTTCTTTGTGGGGAGGTCAACACCTGGGGGGCAACCTTCTATTCGGTCATTGATTAAAAGAAAAGAGACGGAGGAGTCCGACAAGCTTGTGGCCAAATGTTTTCTTTGGAGTGATATACCTTTTAACATTGCTAATAACCCCTTCTACCATTCCATGTTTGAAGCTGCTGCAATTGTTGGCCTTGGGTATAGGGGCCCTTCCTATCAGGATTTGAGAGGGCGTCTCCTTCAAGGGGAAAAGGTCGACTGCACAGAAAGATTAGCGCAGCTCAGGGAAACATGGAAGACCACCGGATGCACCGTGATGTCGGATGGGTGGACTGATGGGAAGGGCAGGTCAATTTTAAACTTCTTGGTTAATTGTCCCAAGGGGACAATGTTTATCAAAATTGTTGATGCAAGTGCATATACAAAAGATGCACAATTATTATGTGAGTTGTTGGATGGCTTTATCCGAGAGATAGGCCCGCAATATGTTGTCCAAGTCATCACGGACAATGCTGCTGCTGGGAGGATGCTTATGCAGAGGTATCCATCCTTGTACTTGAGTCCTTGTGCCGCCCATTGCATTGATTTGATGCTAGAGTACATGGGAAAACTTCCTTGGATCAAGGAAATCATTAATTCAGCTCGGAGTGTGACAATATATATATATATATATATATATAATCACACATTTGTTCTTTCAGTCATGAGACAATTCACAGGGAATAGAGAGTTGGTGTGTCCCGCAATCACACGTTTCGCCACCAGCTTCATTTCTCTTCAGTCGCTCCTCAATAGTATGTTGCAGTTACAAAGAATGTTTCTTTCTAATGAGTGGACTGCTTGTGTCTATAGCACCAAACAAGATGGGCAAGCCATAGCCCAACTTGTGGGACACGACCAAAGATTCTGGAGTGGAGTAGGGGAGGTATGTACCATTAGTGAACCTTTGGTAAAGGTTCTTCGATTGGTTGATGGTGAGAAGCCCACAATGGGCTACTTGTATGAGGCCATGGATAGGGCCAAGGAAGCTATGTACCAGTACTATGAGAACAAGGGGGAGGAAGGACTCACCNCCATCATCCCATTCATGCAGCAGGGCTCTACCTCAACCCTGCATTCGCTTATGCTTGTGGATTTAATTTTGATGGTGAGGTCATTGATGGTTTCCTCCAGTGTGTTTAGAGGATGGTGCCGACTCCAATTGAACGCTTAGAGATTTCTAGACTGAATGAGATATATAGGATGGCATCCGGGATGTTGGGCTATGATATGGCTGTCCAAGATAGGACCACAAGGATGCCAGGTAAGCTTCACTTTCAAATTTTGTTTATTCCTTTCTATATATTATATATGACATTTATTACTTGATGGAAATCCAAAATATAATTCGTTGTCTTCCTTTCATTTTATTCATTGTAGATGTCTGGTGGAAACACTATGGTAGAAAGCTCCCAGATTTGCAGAAACTTGTCGTTTGAGTGCTTAGTCAAACTTGCAGTTCTTCAGGGTGTGAGCGCAATTGGAGTGTCTTTGAAAATATACACTCCAAGAAGCGCAATAGGTTAGAAATGTTAAAAAATGCAATAATCAAAATTTAAATTGTTTATATTTTTTTTAATTTTAATTTTTACAATTTAGTATTTACTATTTATTTACCATCACTAACTATGGTTCTCAATGTTCATACAGGTTAGGTACCCAACGCCTTAATGACTTGGTATATGTCTACTACAATCTAAGGTTGTGGGTGAAGCAACTTGACAAAGAACCTGACATAGAAGGCATTTCATTGGATAACATTGACATCACCAGTCAGTGGAGGGTGGAGATTCAGGAGTCTGAGATGGAGGAGGCCCCCGAGTGGTTGGAGGAGCATGCAGATGATTTGAGGGAGGAGGGGACAACAGAGGAGGAGGAGGAGGAGGACGATGTTCCACTTCTAGTGGATATAGAGGCTGAGGAGGAGATTGAACTTCCAGTGGATCCAATGCCACCACCACCTCCACGAAGAGCCATACCTGGATTTGGACTTGGGTCCATTGGGACTGGTAGGAGGCAACACACTTTTCCTTCTAGTTCGTCCCCATCACTTACCACTTCAGATGGAGCATCTGGATCAGTTGGAGCTTCCACTCCAAGCTCATCTGGAGTACCTCCACGACCACCTACTGCTTTCAGAGGAAAAGTGGTGCCCTTTACCCGTAAAAGGCCTAGGGTTACCTACACCTTAGTGTCTATTTTCCCCTAGGGTTTGGTAGTTGAAGCCTTGGGTTACCGACACTTCAACTATTGACCTCTCTTGTCTTTAGTTCTCCTGCTATCATCTTTTCCTTCAACATTTGCTGCCACCTAATAGACTCCATTTGCCCTAAAGGCACTAATCTAAGACTTGCTATTGAGTGATTAACCAAAACAATTATCAAAACCTAAACCTTAAGCCTTCTACTAACGACTTCTAACATTAGAATAGCCTAACCTACTAACTTTGTTGCTGCTGGAAGCTACAACCATATTTTGCAGCATTAAAAGCATCTAAAAGCAATTGAAAAAGTTGATTAATGCATTGCCTTATTTGCTTCAGACAAGTGCTAGTATTTTGATGTTAATAATTGATTATTGTTGGTCATTTTGAAGCTATTTAAGGCGCTTATTGTGAAGTTATTATCTTATAAATATTGCTATTATAAATTTCTGTTTACTTCACCATTATATCAGCCATTGCTTTTATTGATAAAGTCCGTGGTTTTATGAAGTGCTAACAACAAGTTGTACTTGCAAAAGACATATTTTCTTGTTGCTTTGTTCCGGGCAGGTACATCTTGATATCTCATTACTTCATTGGTTAAAACCCCGGGACTTTCTGATCAGTGGTGACTTGTGAGAGGGGACCCTTTAATAGACATCTTAACCTTGCCTTCTCAAACCCCCAGGTCACCGGGGACGTCTCCCTTGGGCCATCAACCCTAAATAGAAAGAGGCATCCTATTGAGGTGACAATGATAAGATAACCTCAAGTTACGCCAATTTGCTCTCCATTAACCTTTCCTTTGATCAAAGTACAAATTGCGCAATAACACCACCAAGAGCCACTACCCTGGTTTGGTGACCAGATAGATGGTAGCGTCATAACGCTACAAGCCCATGGACCTAATAGGTCGACTCATGATGAGACCTCCCACCCACCAACTAGACTTTGAGTTTTATTTTATTATAGAGGTCCCCTTTTCTTACTGAGAAGCCTTTTATTGCTTTCTCGGAAATCCCTGGGCGAAGCATCTCAAAGGTTTTATATTGCCTTTTAACTCTTGCCAACTATTTTTACCCTCTAGGCCTTTAGACCCTTCTTCCCACAAGGCAAGGTACAACCCTTCCTAGTGTGGCAAACCCAATGACCGAACCAAGGTAGGGGAAGATGAGAGGGATAATGATGAAAAATGGTAAGTATGGAAGGAATGGACAATGACCTTTCATAGAACCACCTAGTGGCAACTCATCCTAAAGGGAACCAACTTACTAGGGCATTCTGTCACCCCCCCAGGTGTGAACAAGTTAAAGAGCATAATTTCCAAGCAAACATTATGAAATAAAGGAGAGTTCAGTGCAACATATTCAGATGCTTCAAAAATCCAAGTGACACATACCATGAAAGCCAGACTCATTTCCTCATGGAGCAAGACCCACTGCTACTTCAGGACCAGGTTGGTGGGATGGATGCTGCTGCTGCTGATAGATGTGATGCATTGAAGAAAAGATGGGCCCTCCGGGGCCAAGCTCAAGTCTTCTACCTCTCGGTACTCCATGTCTAGGACCTGTGGGCCTTGAGACATAATCTCCTTAGTTATCTCTAGGATAGGGGATAACAGTGCTAAACTTGTTAGGATCCTGTTCTGAGAACCATTCACCTGCGCCCCCTTCTAGAGAATACACAAAGAGGGTCATCTTGACATCTTCATGATTGTGGCCATTACACCACTTATTGACAAATAAGTCGACATTCAATATGTGAGATCTGACACTAACAACATTGTTTCCCTGAAAGGCAGGTGATTTCTCAATAGCTTTGTCAGGAATTGCATGAGGAACACCTCGAATATTTGCAAAGTTGCATGGCCTTAATAGGTCACCCATAGTTGAATTAAAATTAGTTGTTGTAGGATTATTATGTGATGTCCCGTTCCCAAGAGTAGGCCAACAGGGAGTGACTTAGTAGTCTATGTGTTCCCATAGACTATAGTCAGGCACAAACAGGGAACAAGATAGAGAAATAAGGAGGAATTGATGGCTAAACAATGAATTAAGCCAAAATACTTAGGAAAAGTCACTTAAGCCTAAGTCAACGAAGAATTAGAATGAAAAGGTGCTAAAGGGGGACTTAATTAATTAATTATTCACCTTAGGAGGAAAAGCGCCTAGCTTAAGTGAGGTCAATGGTGAATTAGATTGGGAATGGTATAAAGGGAGGAATTTGACCTAGTTCCTCATTATGCATTGTTATGATTTGATGTTGAGAGCTCCCAGAGGAGGAAGAGAGTCGACCTTGCTGTTTTGTGGATTTCTGGAGGAAACCACCACCATTGATCAGTTTCGGTGTTGAGAGACACACCCTAGCCCATCGGAGATACCATCCAGGTATTTCACCGAGCTATTTAGGAGTATCCAGTACAGTGTGCGCAACTCGGCCAGTGAGGGCGCACGTCTGATTGAGGGTTTGTGGAGCTGCACGAGGTTTGAGCTCAGATTGCAGTTTCCTTCCGACCTAGTGGAGATCCAGCCAGGGCGCTTCCATTGAGCCACTTATCATCAGATTTTGACAGTGGAATCTTGCAGAGCGCATTATCCAGCCATTTAGGGGGCAACTCTTTCGGCAGTACATTTGGGGTTGCAGACGAAGCATCAGGATAGATCCGGGGAAACCCTTTCGACCCAATTCCGCATTTGGCGAGACGATCGTTTTGAGCCCTATAGCAGTTGATTCCGTCGGTGGAATCATTTGGGGCGCATCCGATGTCCCAGGAGGTGCGCAAACCCCCCAGGGGTCCAGATCCAATACCTCAGAGGCCAGATCTGATATCCGTCACTCATCCATTCCAGTCTAGAGGCCAGGGCGCTTCTATTGGAGCAGTTTCTGGCGCATTCTGACGGTCTATTCTTTCGGACGAGTTTTCCAGCTGGCAGCGGTTACCGTATTTCTCTGGAGTTGCATATTTCTGCCGATCTATCCGTGCATGCATCAGATCTGCATTCATCTTCTGATCACGGGTATTTTTATGCTATTTGATTATATTCTAGTGACGATCCATGAGATCTAGATGACGATTATACTCTATATTTCCAGTGTGTTATTGTATTTCCATGCTTGAGTCGCATAATATATGTTATTGGGCAGTTGATGTTCTTTACTTCCGCATGCATCCTTTATATACTGTTTAAACCATAAATACGCAACATGCACATGCAATAACCAACATGCATCGGGAATAACCAACATGCACATGCAATAACCTTAAAGATCTCAAACACACAACTGAAATGCATCCAGAAACCCCCAGCGTATCAGATCTACAAGACAGAACATTGGATCAGAAGCAGATATCTTGATCAGCGGGATCAGGGATATTTCATATTATGTGCAAACAAGAGATGGATATCAGAGATTGCTTCTTCTCGAAGACTTTCAAGTAGCCTACGAGGAGCAAGTCTGTTTATTCTCCTCCTATACACCTTTTCAGGTTCAGGAAAGGAATAAACCAACCCTTCTGGATTGCTCCTAGTAGTATACCTCAAAGAATTTTCAAATGGAGTCGTCACTTGGAGAGTAAGCAATAATGAATAACGCAACTCAAGTTAAAAATTTTAGGGAAATTTTTATTACTTAGTTTTTAAAGAATAAATTAGAGTTTTTCAATTAACCAAGGATAAGAGACTTATCCCCGGCAACGACGCCAAAGATGTTACCGTCCTTATACACACCTACAAGCGTGGAGAAGTCTTCAACCCACTTGGTGTGTCCTTGGAGGCACATGCCTAAGTCCAAACCCACTGTCACCTCGATATGGACTTCTTCCGTCTAGGCTCACTCCTAGGGAAGCCAAGGGGGGTAGGCCCTACTTAACTATGTTAAGGTTGAATTAGTGATCTAGGAGTTAATTTGGTTTCTTAAGGATGCCCAACATTGGGTATCACAAGCAAATGCCAATGCAACCTTTCAGATGACAAGAAAAGCTTGTCTCTACAATACAAAAATAGATCACTGCCTAAAATATATCCAAAGTTTATTTACAAAATTACAACATACATCTACAAATGAAATACAACATGAAATATCTCTACAATGGATTAAACAATGAAATGACTTAGCTTTAAACAACTAATCCAAAATGAAAGAATATTCTCAACACAATAGACAATGATACATCAACTCATAAAGATATTCACAATGAAAGAGATAGCATGGAATGGAAAATGCTTGGAAAATTAACAACTTGAAAAGCAATTTACTTTTCAGGTTGTGCATCTTTACTTTCAAAGCAATTTACTTTTCAAGTTGTTAATTTTCCAAGCATTTTCCATTCCATGCTATCTCTTTCATTGTGAATATCTTTATGAGTTGATGTGTCATTGTCTAATCCATTGTATAGATATTTCATGTTGTATTTCATTTGTAGATGTATGTTGTAATTTTGTAATTAAACTTTGGGTATATATTAGGTAGTGGTCTATTTTTGTATTGTAAAGAAAAGGTTTGCTTGTCATCTGAAAGGTTGCATTTGCATTTGCTTGTCATTAGGTTGGGCATCCTTAAAAAACCAAATTAACTCCTAGATCACTAATTGAACCTTAACATAGTTAAGTAGGGTCTACCCCCGTTGGCTTCTCTAGGAGTGAGCCTAGACGAAAGAAGTCCATATCGATGTGACAGTGGGTTTGGACTTAGGCTTGTGCCTCCAAGGACACACCAAGTGGGTTGGAGACTTCTCCATGCTTGTAGGTGTGTATAAGGACGGTAACAGGGCCGACTTCTTAGTCTGGGTCTTCATATTTACTTTATTATTTCTGTGAGCCGACTTTTCTTCTATGGTCTTCTATTTCACTTTATTCTTTTCTGGGGTGTTCTTCAACTGTTCAATGGTCTTCCTTTGACTTCTTGGAATCTTCTTCTTCTCAAAAAAAGTTGTCCAGGAGGAAAATACCTCCCGTAGCTACCAAAACATCAACACTCCCTCTTAGCTAGGGAGGTATCTTTCCACGATGTCTTCATTTAGTAGTCCACTGACTACTCTGCAATCAACTAGTAGCACACACCTACTACCATGCCATCGATAGCTCGAATCATTTGCCACAGTCTCTATGACTATGCTGCAATCATTCAATAGCACACAGCTACTTCCAAGCAGTCTGGTAGTCTCCATGGCAATCAACTAGTAGCACACAACTACTACAATGCAATCCAATTGAACAGAAGTACTGCCAAGTCATAGTAGTACACAACTACTATCCAGTGGTACACAACCACTGCTAGTGGTACACAACTACTGTCCAGTGATACACAATCGCCGCCAGTGGTACACAACCACTGTTGTAGTAGTACACAACTACCGTCTAGTGATACACAATCACCACCAGTGGCACACAACCACCGCTATAGTAGTACACAACTACTGTCCAGTGATACACGATCACCGCCAGTGGTACACAACCACCGCTATAGTAGTACACAACTACTGTCCAGCGATACACAATCACCGCTAGTGGTACACAACCACCATAGTAGCACACAACTACCGTCCAGTGACACATAGTCACCGCCAATGGCACACAACCACCGTAGTAGCAAACAACTACTGTCCAGTGACACACAGTCATTGCCATAGTCTCCAAGACTACGTTGTGATGTTTGTCCTCTCCCAATAGTCTTATTCACACCTAACCACCTCGCACGGCATAGGAAAGACTAGTATCCGACAGTGCATTACCCCCTCAGTCACCTCACATGATTGATCTAGGGAACCCTTGGCTAGAGGGGTTAGCTGGCTTGAGGAGAAACAACACATCTTCCTCTCAACGAGGGTGGGCAATCTACATCACGCCAAGCTTGTCTCTGAAGTACTCATACTTCACTCTAAACAGAGGCTTGGTGAGAATGTCTTCTATTTGCTCATCTGTGGATATGTACCGGAGCTCCACAACTCCTCTCTGCACCACGTCTCGGATGTAATGGTATTTGATCTTTATATGCTTCACACAACTTTGATTATCACAATATATCAAAGTTGGCTCCAACTTTAGATCAAATAACCCTGCAAGCAACTTTCGAAGCCACACTGCTTCACGACTGGCCACAAATCAAGCTTTGTACATCTCTATGCTGCCATCTGCAACATGCTTGATCTTGGAGATCAACTTGGAAGTCACCATTGACTTCCCTTCTGGTCTTGGAACCAAGGAAAAATCCATATCCTAGTCCTTCTGACTGGCTTCCTCCTTTGTCACTAAAACAAGGGAATCCTCCTAGGAGGTCTTATATCTCCTTGAAGCCTCTGAAGCCACGATCTAGCCTCCTCAACTCATGGCGTCTGTCTGTCAGTCTTGGAAGACGTCTCTATCACCCACTTGAATCTGAGGGGGAACTTCCTCTGAATGATCTGGTCTTCCTCTGAGTCAACTGACTCTCTCTGAGATTAGGCTCACTCTGCGTTTTTATGCTCCCTCTAAGTCTATATAATCTCCGGGGCCATCTTCTCCCTCTGCATCTGCTGACCTCTGAAGTTTGATCTCCTATGGACTGTACTGGGAGGCTTCTCCTCCCTATTGGATCCTGAGGGTTGACTCTCTCTGAACTGTAGGTCGTTCTGAGATGGTACTTGGTGGGGCCGCTTGCCTCACCACTGGTGGATCCATCTGCTCCTCCTCATGATATGGCTCATCAATGCCATATATCTGTATCCCCTTTGCATCCTGCAAAGTATCACAGGACCATGCTGATCTCTTCCTGGTCACTGCAACGATTCTGGGTAGGCCCTTTTGGCTCTACTGACTCTTCCCGATGATCTGAAGAGTGATAAACTGAACTAGAGGGATTTGTACGGTCATCTTCGGAGCCTTCTGCTCCTTACAATCAATCTCTATATGAGATACTCTGTATCCCGCAAAAGTTTGTCCTTTTCTCCTTCATTACATGGATGTGTACGGTCATGTATACAGCTCTATGTCCGGATAGTCTGTTCCATGTCTCAGCTAGAGACCATCTAATATGTTGCCTCCTGCAATCGCCATTATAGCTCCCTCCCAGAGCTATCACCCGTGACCTGCCCGGAACAAGATCAACAACAAGGGAAAACAACAAACAATAACAATACTCTTATAATAAGAACAATAATAATAAAAACAAGAATGGGAACAATCGTCACAGTAGCTCCTTCTCAGAGCTATCACTTGTGACCTGCCTGGAACAAGAGCCAAAACAAAAATACAATAACAAGAAATAAGAACAACACTCTTCCAATGTTGTGACCAATCATTCCTCCATGGTTTCCTTGCTCGGAACAAGAAACAAGAACAACATCTCGATGGAATTTACAAGACAACCTGCCTGGAACAAGGTCAACAACCAAGAACATCTCCTAGAGGAGATCAATTTATCTTGTAAACAAGTGCGTCATTAATACTGAACAATGAGATTTTACTTAATGATCATCATACCAACAATATTCAAGTGTTACTAAACATTTGATAGAAATAACAGTAATAGAACTCTAAAGACTGCTATTCTAGTTACAACACTTACTTAAGTTGCAACAATATAAAATATCAAACCTGATATGCAAACCTGGAGTCTAGTTGATGCTATCCCATTTGAGTTGTTCTATATTGTAGGAGACATCGTCACTGCTGCCTCCAACTCTTGGGCTTCCTCTGAGTGCACTAGATCTGAGATCCCTTTGGATCTACTGTCACTGCTTGGATAAATGTCCTTTTGCCAAGTGTACGTCTCCTAAAACCCTAATCTTATATACAAGTACGCCATCTATCTTTGTCTTCTAATCTGAGACATTACATCAATAAGAAAAAGTTAGAAATCTGAATCAAAAGGTTCAATGTCCAGGAAAATGTCAACAAGCCTAAAACCCCAAAAATTCAATTCTGACAGAAAGTCAATCTGAGAAGTGGAGTAGGTGTGCTAGAGTAGGGAGAGTTTATTAGTGATGGAGTTTGGCCCAATCAATTTTATAATAAGTTCCTAACGAGCTTGACAAAGAAAACTGTGCAGCGGCAAATTGCATGTGCAGTGGCCAATCTCAGTAATGTGGCAAATCTCAGTAATGTAGCATTTTTATCTTCTTTTAACATTCAATAATCATATACTGAAATATATAAGCAATAGATAAACAAGCACAAGAAGACACAAAGATTTATCTTGGGAAAACCCCAAACTCGGGGAAAAACCCAACCAACTTTTCTTAGAGTGAATATTCCAATACAACCATGAACGTGCTCTAATCACAAGAGCAAACCAACAATGAAGAACCAAATACTTATCTCTTCTTTTTGTCAAACCCTAGCGAGGGTTGACAACTGAGTCACCACAGAATTGGCGCAAGATAGGCGCATCACATAACTGGTACAACTGGTAATTGCAACTTCTACTGTAATTGGCACAAAACAACTGGGCAACACCACACAACCTAAGCGCAACTCTTCCAGAGATAGCACACAAGAGAGCTCACCAAGAACCACCAAGAATATCCTTCCCCAAGTGGGGCACACTCTCCAAGAGAACCAAAAACCAGAAATAGCGAAACTGCAACTGCAACTGCCTAGTGCACACTATAGAAGGAGCACTGTGTGGGTGTACAAATGAACTAACCCAGACTTGTAATTATATTAATCTGGGCGCCTGTCCTGGGGCCGACTTCTTATTCCGGGTCTTCAAATTTACTTTATTATTTCTGTTGGCCGACTTCTCTTCCTGGAAATTATATTTCCACTTTATTATTATTTCTTGTGGGGCGACTTCTCTTCTGTGGTCGTCTATTTCACTTTATTATTTTCCGGGGTGTTCTTCAACTGTTTAATGGTCTTCCTTTGACTTCTTGGAATCTTCTTCTTCTCTAAGAAAAGTTGTCCAGGAGGAAAATACCTCCCGTAGCTACCAAAACATCAACAACGACTAGCGCTTAGATGCTGGCCACGAAGGTGAAACAAGGCAACAAACATAACTTTTTGAGCCAATGATCCATTATCCAACTTCAACCAATGATCCTCATCCACATGCGTAGTAAATTAAGCACAACACTTCACATGAAAGGATTAACATACCTCATGGTGACGCTAGCTTACCATCTCCCATACACTGATTTGATTGGATGTGATGAGCTTGGCTGATCTATTGTAGAAAATGGCAATCTAAGGGGAGCTGATGGGCTGCATGTTGATCATCATCATGGTTGGGATCATTGTTTCCATTGCGGGCCATGAGACATGATCTCCTCTAGCTATCTCCTCTAGTTACCCCTAGGCATGGGGGGGAACACTGCCCATGAAATTCGTCGAATTTTGAACTTAAGGATTAAATTCGGCAAACACGGTAACTTAGCATTCAATAGTTTATGGGCTAACTATCTTATCTCGAGCTGGAGACTTAGTTGTATTATAATTTGTATAGTGCAACAATCTAGAGGGGGGATAATGTCTAGTGATAGAGAGAATGTTAGCCTAGGAGAAAACCTATGACTACAATGGGAGAGGATGATTACAGAGCAGAGGTTATTGACATATCTTTGGCAGCTAGGCTGATTGTACTAGAAGGATAATTCTATATGCTGTGAAAGCTACATCAAGAAGAATCTGTTAGCACTGCTGCTACCTTTGTTTTCCCTCTTGCTACTTCTTCTGAGGATAATGTTGTCTTTGTAAATTTGAGTATGGTGCTCAAATTTAGGAAGGGGGAATAGACATTGGCTATCAATTTTGTAGTTAAATATAATATTTTGAATAAGTCTACTAGATAGTGATAGTTGAGATTGGCTGGAGATTTTCTGGTTGATTGCCTTCAACTGTCTATCTCTCAAATCATCCACTGTAAGTAATATATTTAATATCAATAAAGCGTATTCATTTGCTGCTATATTTTATTGTGAACATACGTGTTCATAGTTAGACATGTGCCTTATTTTCCTATTCCTTTCTATCCTCTCTTAATGTTACTTGGAATTGTCTAATGCAAGGAATTGCCCAAATAATATTGCAATAGATGCTATTTGATCTTTTCTTTCTCCTATTTCTTCCCTGATTTGATTTGTTTGTTTTATATTAATGAAGTGCTTATGTTGGGCAAGATCTTTTTGATAAAGTTCTTTACCTAGGAACTTGCCTTTGACTATAATTGGAAGTTAACTGGTCATGATGCATGACAT
>WSFP011478970.1:0-16494 GCA_009831015.1 Picea engelmannii
AGGTATGTGATCATATACACCAGGTTTATTACAGAGTTACAAATCATATTTGGATGATGAAATTGATGAGGGCTTTTGGTTGAGGTACATGTTGGGTACATGGTTGAGACAAGTAGTTGATGAGTTGGCACATACATGAAGTTTCTAGTTGATGATGTTGGTACATATTGATGAGTCATAATTGATGAGTAGTTGACACATGATTGGTACATACTTGGTACATGGTTGGATGCACTCGTTTATGGTACAAGTTGATTACAGGTTGTTTGGTACAGGTTGATGCATGGTTAATGCATGGTTCAGGTTTATTGGTACAGGTTTACAGCGGTATATCTCACAGTGATAGTGTGGCAGTGGTTCCATCATTCTACTTCTACTTCAGGGCGATTAGACGAGGCAAGGATAGGTGGTTGTAGCCACCTTCCGGTTGTAGCCGTAGAACATAGGGGGTTGTAGCCTCCTTCTGGTTGTAGCCAGAGAATTGAGGAGTTGGAGCTTCCCTCAGGTTGTAGCCTGAGAAACTAGGGGGCTGGAGCCTCCTTCCAGTTGCAGCTGGAAAAGAAAGGAAGTTGGTGCTTCCAATGAATTTAATTCTTCAAGACATATAAGAAAAAACATTACGTGGTTTTCTCTCGCTTTGGGTTTCCACGTAAAACACTGGTGTACTGTGTATGTGTATGATTGTTCATTTGTTCATTGCTCATTATTGGATGATAATTCTACATTGATATAACACTTGAATTATTTGGTTAAAAAGGATTATAATTGCTCTATTACTGATTCACCCCCCTCTCTCAGTAATCCAACATTCCATTCACTTGACCAATGTGGTATGAGGAAATATTCACCAAATCTAATGGCTAGGATCAAATGGACAATTAATTGATAATATTTGTATATTGGTCTTCCATTGCTCATAATCGTGTCATTGGTGATCCATTTTGCTTGTTCGTGGGCTTGTTTGAAAGCTACAAAGAATGGAGGAGGGCGATGAACTCCTCGTGTTGCATGGAAATCTAGCTAAGGTGCACTATGAAATATTTGGAGCTCCATGGTTCACGGGAAATTTAGGACTCTTTCAACAAGTTCTTTGGAACTCCATATTGGCATTTACAACTATGATAATGATGACCAATAGTTAGTGAAAACAATAATATGATCAATGATGATGAGGCAAAATTGCCTACTATATTGATCGAAAACCATTTGATGGATGTGTGGGAAAGGTGGTGTCCCCACCGAACGGATTTGATAAACAAGATTCATGAATGTATGGAAGGTTCATCTTTGAATTCAATATATATGATCCCTTTCATTCAATATCATCGATCTATTTGTATAAAATAATCAAATATGATCGCTCTCTTCATCCTTGATTCAAGCAAGGAACGATTAGGACTAAGGGTTTGGATTTTTTTTAAATAAAAGCTATATTTCTATTAGAAATGTTTGTAGCCAAATTGGTCGACAGTGTAATACAAATATATAAGATTGCAAGTCCCATCCTATTGCAAAAATCCAAATCTATAGACGAAAATAACTTGTTTATCTATCCAAAAATTACTATGATAACATGCATGTAGCCATACCAACTATCCTAAGATGAATCATATTTTGGAGTACATAGAAAAATGTTAGGAGAACTAAAAATCAGGCCCATGAGAATATTCTTCCTACACCTATGAGTCTTTTACATAGTTGGGCTTGGTGCTCTGACCTACTAAGTGGAGTGCTTGCTCATTCATTGCCACATGGCTTCAGAAACTTGCTCCTCTTTAACTTTTGCAAACCCATACATGGATTCCTCGTCTACTATAGGGCTACAACTATGACAAGGATCCTTCCTTGACACATACAAAGAGTATTTTACACCTTCGACCCTAGCATCAAGTGAGCTCCATTTGTCCTCTAAAGGCTTGATACCTAGTTGCCTAGGATGTCATGAACTCCCACCATTCTTTCTCCTTTACTTCGAGATTAGGAAATCTGGTCATTGTCTCTATAATGTGCTTGGAATTTTCTTGAGTTGCAACTAGAAAATGCTCCTCCCATTTTCATGCCAAACAGTCCATTGTAGAGCCACACTACAAACCTCTCGTTGAGTTGCCTCCATCCCTCCCATGAACAATATCATTTCCTTCTAGACCTTCCTCAACTCGCACATTACACAACATATGCAACCTTTGTGAGCCATGGATGTGACCAACATGAAATAAGACCAATCACCTAAGCAACACGATGCCACACAAAGTGACAAATGCACAAAGAAACCCCTTCACAAAGAAATTCTTCCACATAGCGTCACCTGCACATAGAGTCCCAAGGCAAGGGAGATGGCCTCCAAAACCAAGACATCCCACATATAGACAGTGCAAGCCACAAACAAATCTTGAATATAGGCAACTATGCCATTACCATGTATGAATTGTGAAGTGAGAGTGGCATTAAATATCCATACGTATTGTCTCACATGCTCTTCCACTTGTCCCTTAGTGTTATATCCATTAAACTCCAAGTGATTAATGTCATGGGAGAGGCACATTGTAACACCCTCTCTCTAAACCTCTGATTATATGTAATTAATTGTAATTAATAATTTTCATGCTATGGTATGCAGACAATGTAAATGTATTAATGATCAATCGAGAATGCCAACCACTGACTGTGGGAGTGAAGCCTTGAGTATGAGACATGATTCCACTAGAGGAATGAGAGGAGGTTACTTTAAGCTAAAAGACCCCAAGCCTCCTTGTTGAAATTTCAATTTAAAGTATTATGATTATTTCCCTTAGTCCCGATTTCAAGCAAATTAGTTAAAGAGTGAGGTTGGTAGTTTAACAACCAACCACCCCAACGAATGGAAGTATGGAGGGTTTCCATAAGGGAGAGGAATTTGTCAGCTAGAGGATGACAGGGAAGATCACCATGGATCCTCACGACTGACCACGAGCTGTCTTCTGATAGAAGAAAGGGGATAGGGGGGTTGTTGGAATACTAAGAGGGGGGTTGAATTAGTATTCCACCAATATTTTACCCCAACTTTCTTCTTAATAAAAATTTACAATCAACAGTAGTCAATGATGAATATTTAAACCATACAATACACAATGCACAAAGATTTACTGTGGAAACCCAAATTGGGAGAAAACCACAAGATTTTGTTTTATAAAAATTTGTAAGAATCAACTTACAACAAACACTAGTATGCAATAATCTTTGCAAGAACCAACCTGTAGGGAACAAAAATCCCCTTATTGAGCACCAACTCATCCAATGGGAAACAACCTGCTAAATTATTGTTCACAAGAACCAGCCTATAAGAGACACCAATCTCCTTCCTTGCTCCACTCTGCCACCTTGAAAAAATTGTAGTTTTAGAAATTGACTCAGAAACTTTCTCCAGCTTGTTTCATCTTTTATACCATCAAACCTCAGATCATATTCAATGGTCCCTCCTCCTTTTATGAACTTCAGACCATCTCTTCTCAACTCACCGAAAATCTGATTTGGACATCTTTATTTATACATTCTCCGTTGTCACAAATTTGTCCACAAAGACACAATTCATGGGTCGACTTTGGGTCCATCGATTCTTCAAATCGGGCAACAAAACCTTCCATGAAATCTAATCTTTGTTCCTTTTGTTGCACTCAATTTGGTTCGTTGGTCCTTAACACTTGGTTGTCGTCCAATATCATCCCATATTTAATCTTAATTGTCGATCTATTCTTTCATATTGGTACCACCGTGGTGTCGAAACACTCAACACCATTTCGACGCACATGAGTCATTCAATCATCTCTTGATTAGATTGTGATCATCAGATCAAACCTCTATAATTCTATAACCTTTAAATTGCCAAGCTATCAAACCCTTTGGACCTCATCACTCAACCACCATTGGATCTAGTCCAGATTTGGTCTCATCCATCGATCTAGCCTCTCATGTCGACATGTTTCAATTAGACATTAAGTTTTTTTCTGGATCATGTGACCAAGCTCTAGGTCCACAGGCTTATCTTTTCTTCTAGATTTAGTAGGATTTATTGCTCTAGTTAACCCACGAGTTGTGCGATATCTCTTGAAATCATTGATTTGTTTTTTGAATGCACGGTTGGATCACTCTCCTGTGGTCGTTGGTTTGATGATCCAACGAACGATCAAATTTGCATCTCGAAGTATAGGCAAAGACCCTCTACTAGTCGTTGATCAGATGTCAGATGGATAACAGGGATCTCTCTTCGAACTATCTCAAATTTCATTCTTAGTCATTGAGCATCACTGATAAGGATGATCCAGATCTCATCTTGCAATTTGGTCTTCAAATTAATTTTGGATGCGCAACTGATAAAGCTATGAAACTGCTTCCCTAATGGATGACCAAGATTATCTTCGCAATGATATGTTCGGAACTGTTTGCGAGCCAGGTATTTGATAGTTGACTCCCATAGACGACAGATCTCTCTTGACGATTTATTTTAATGAAGGGTTAGGATCAACGTCGAAGTTCTATGTTTGAAGTTAATGTGGAGTGATAATCCGATGGTTGAATCTAATGGATAGTAGATCTCTTTTCCCGGCTTCACCTCTACTTGCCACATGTCTTCTCCTAAGTGGTTGCATCATGATGATGTTACTACTTGCATCAACTCTCCTTTGTACTCTTTGTTGACTTGTCATTTGACACATGGCCACCTATGGACGAAGGACCAAGGAATATTCCTTTTCGATACCATCATTTCGGAGTGCAGATTAATCTGTCAGCATTACTTCTTTGAATACTCAACTTTGAAGGTGATGCTTGTCATCGATCTAGATGTATCAAGATATTGATCTCACCTGTCCATTATTTATACTTTGATATCGATGTGATAACTTGGTTGTCTGACATGGCGGTCATCATCATGTTGATGTCATCACACCTTCCGACTCTTCTTCGTACATTTTGTTGCTTACATGTCCTCTGTCTGACGCCATGTGTATATTAAGTCGTCAATTCTCTTCCTCTGTTTCTCCAATCCATGATGTGGACTCTTTATGCATTTGTGGCACTGACATAGCATCAAGTTGGCCTACTGGGGCATCAAAATGTCGGACCCCAAAACTTTTAACATCGCGTTTTCAATAAGATTTTGTACTTCAAAATCCAGTATGTGTTGGGCCCCACAACCTAAAAGTTAACACCTTTCACACAGTGCCATTCCTCTTCCACTTGCATCTGAATTGAAGGCATTCTCTTATTCATTGTAAACTCATCAAAATTTATTTTGCGTATGCATGTGGGATTTGTCTTTTACCCAATCGAGCCCTTGGATCTTCTCTAACAAGCTTGTTACTGGTGCACTTCCTCTTTACCATCAATGTTCTTCGAGAGCTTATTATCACCGGTCTTGTGTGAGAAGCATAAAGCTTTTCATCAATGAGCAATTCCTTTATATGAGCATCAGTACCTGAAGCTCGCAAGTTAACAACTATTTTTTTTTTAATTTTCTTCATTACCATTTGGAAATATGGTTCACTTTCTTTTTAAAGTCTTCAACAATTCTTCCCTCTTTGTTAGCTATCTGTGGTTATTGAATTGCATTGCTTCCCTTCTACTTGACATCAATGACGTACTATGTATCTTGACATCAGTAACGTGCTGTATATCTTGACACCAATGACAATATTCTCAACAATCTCCCCCTTTGTTATTGATGGAAACACGTAATCTTAAACTAGTATGTGCAAATCTCCTCTGTCTACAGGTCTCCCCTTGTCTCGTTTCTCTCCCCCTTTGACATCAATGGCAAAGGTTTGATGTGATTGACAATTTCTTTATCGTAGCCAGTAGTTTTCTTGTCTTTCTGTATCTCCCCCTGATGGTATTCTCCTCTGATATTTCTTCATTGTCGTAACTAACTCTTCCTAACACGATTCCCTTCATTTTCTGTTATGCAATATGCAACCTTATGTACTCTCCCCTTGAGCTTTTGGTCATGCTGAGATCCCAACAACTTATAGCCGAAGCTTTCACTGAGGAATGGGAATGACTCCCATCTTCTGTATGAGGTACTCAAATGTGTCTTTGGGCAGTGGTTTTGTAAATATGTATGTTATTTGTTCCTTGGTAGGAACATATTCCAACTTGACATTTTTATCATTTACTTGTTCCCTTAGAAAGTGATATTTGATTGGGACATGTTTTGTCTTTGAGTGCATCACTGGATTTTCTGAAATGCTTATAGCGCTGGTGTTGTCGCATAGCATTGAATTTGATCTCTTGTATTCTATCTGAATGTCTTGCAGTGTTTGTTTCATCCAGATAATCTGTGTGCAACATGATGCTGCTGCAATGTACTAAGCTTATGTTGTGGATAATGAAATTGAAGATTGCTTCTTGCTTAGCCATGATACTAAACAATTGCCCAAAAATAATGCTCCTCCACTTGTGCTCTTCCTATCATCACCACTGCCTGCCCAATCTACATCAATATATGTTGTTAGAGTCAAGTCTTCTCCTCTTGGATACCATAGTCCAAAGTCTAGAGTACTCTTTAAATATTTAAATATTCATTTGACAACCTATACGTGTGTTTCTTTTGGTGCAGCTTGAAATCTCCCAAGTATCCCTACTACTTGCATTATGTCTGACCTTGAAGCTATCACATAAAGTAGACTGCCTATCATTTACCTATACATAGATCGATCAATTTCCTTGGAGTCATCCTCCTTTTTGAGCTTACATCCCATGTGCTGACAAGTTTACAATCTTCCATCTCAAACTTCTTCAACATACCTACCTTTGATGTATTTGGTTTGAGTAATGAATATGCCTTTGCCTGTTTGAGTGATTTGTAGTCCTGGAAACAAATGACAATTCTCCAAGCAAGGACATCTCAAATTCCTTTTGTATTTCTTTTGCAAACTTTTGGCCCATTTCAACATCGTTACTTCCAAAGATTATATCATCTGCATACACTACAATGATCAACATTTCTGCTTTATCGATTTTGATGTAGAGATTGTTGTCTGTTGTTCCATTTTTGAAGCCTTGATGTTGCAAGTGCTTGTCAGGTCTTGAGTACCATGCTCTGAGAGCTTGCTTTAAGCCATATAGTGCTTTCTTTAACTTGCAAACATAGTCTTTATTTTATGACAATAAAAATCCTTCAGGTTGTTCTATGTACACTTCTTCCTCTATGTCTCCATTCAGGAATGTTGAATTGACATCCATTTGATACACCTTGAAATTCTTAAAGCTTGCAAATGCCAAAAAAATTCTTCCAACCTTGCAACCGGTGCAAATGTTTCTTCAAAATCAATGCCTTCTACTTTAGCATATCCTTTACATACCAGTCGTGCTTTATTTCTTACTACTTTTCTATCTTCATTCAACTTATTCTTGAACACCCATTTAGCTTCGATCACATTTTTATCTTCGGGTCTTGGGACAAGATCCCAAGTCTCATTTTTCTGAATCTGATTTAACTCTTCTCCCATGGAATTCACCCAATGATGATCATTCTAAGCTTCTTTAAAGAATTTAGGTTCTATTTGGCATAGTAGGGAGAGAAAACCTAAGTTTATTTATTCTCCTATCGAGCTCAGGATGGCTAATCAGCAGACAGTAAGCCCCTTTGGGAGGTTGGAGCATGTCCCTGTGGACATTGACGAGGCAAGGACGTTTTGGACTTCGAGGTGATTGAGATAGTTGACGATAGTTGTCCTTATCCTGTGTTGTTAGGAATTGATTGGGCTTTCAATAATTCTACTGTGGTTGATTTAAAGAAAAGAAGAATTACATTTGAAGGTGATGGCCTTAGGGTCATTGCACCTCTTGATCCTAATGAATTTCGCAGATATACATAACCCATTAGAGAAGAAGATCGTGCTTATGAACTTGAGAATATATATAAATTGACAGTAAGACAATAGGATTACATTAATCCTACAACATATGGGAATTTAAGCTGGTGAAGTGACAATGCATGCTCATCATATTTAGAGGAAGCACTAGAGAATTGGCAGAATAAAATGTATGAAGTATCTACACGAAGATGTGCTAGATTGAGAAGGGAATTTCACTGGATTGGAACATAAGTAAGTAATCTATCCACCTTTGACGGTTTAAATCATCTAGAATCTTTCTTGTTGGAATTTGAAGAAATTATACTAGTACAACAAAGGTTGTTGGCACTGGATGAGGCCTTGAAAGCAACTCCAACAAGATGGTGGGGGACACACAAAAAGAACATCGCGGAATGGGTGCAATGTCACACTTTGATGACAACATGATTTTCAGAACAAGTAGGAGGGTGCGAAGTTAGATACACAGGTCAAAGTTGTCCGAAGGACCATGTGCGAAGTTGTGAGGAGACCTGGAGCAAAATTCCTCAAGAGAAGTGGGTGCAGAAATTCATTAACACCTTGGACACAACCCCTATCAATTGGTATCTTGAAGCAGAGATGTGCCTCACCACTGCATATTGGGAAGGTATGACTTAGAACTTTGTAGCTACATTTTTATTTGAAAGTCAGTACCCTACAATAGATCAAGCATTACAAGTTGTAAGACAAAGGATCTTTGAGGAGGTACCTACCTGCCGTGTTGAGCAAGAAGAGGATGAATGGACTGCACCTCTTCAAAAATTGCAAGGTTGTTACAACATCAATGTTGATGAAGACGATGATCCTAGGAATGTGAACATCACAGAAACAAAAGGACAGAGAGACATAGAAGGACCAGGAGTCGAGCTACCTTTTATTGGACAACCAATCAAAATCAAGAAAGTTAATATTGGAACAGAGCAATCACCTAAGCTCGCAAACGTTGGAGATTATTGGGACGATGCCACTATTGACAAGATCACCAAATTACTGCATGAATACCAGGACTTGTTTCCAACCAAGTTCACTGATATGAAGGGCATAAAAGGGCCCATGGGAGAAATGAAGATCCCCTTAAAACCAGATGCAAGGCTGGTCAAGCAGAGACCCTATAGATTGAATCCCAAATATAAGGAGAAAGTCAAAATTGAGTTAGACAGAATGTTGGAAGCAGGAATCATAGAACATGTTGAAGAGTCATAATGGATTAGCCCTATGGTGGTTCAAGTTAAGAAAATAGGAGAGATCATAATCTGCGTAGACTTGAGGAAACTGAATGATGCATGTCTACATGATCCATTCCCTACACCGTTTACAGACAAAGTGTTAGATAATGTGGGAGGACAGGAAGTCTACTCCTTCACAAATGGATTTTCAGGTTATCACCAGATCATGATTGCCAAGGAAGATCACCATAAGACCACATTTGCAACAGAATGGGGATCCTACTAGTACACAGTGATGCCTTTCAAATTGAAGAATGCACCAAACACCTTTTCTAGGGTGGTGGTCGAAGCATTCAAGGATTTTTTACATAAATTTATGGAAGCATATTTTGATGTTTGGACTATGTTTAGCTTATTGCAAAATCATATTGAATGTTTAAGACTAATGTTGGATAAGTGCGGGCAATGTCAGATTGCCCTGAACCTGAAGAAGTGCATCTTCTTTTCACCCTTTGGAGTGCTTCTAGGCCATATTGTGTGTAAGCATGGATTGTTGGTAGATCCATCTAAGATCGCCATTATTGTTGATCTACCCCCCCTACTTCAGTTAGATAGCTGCGCACTGCGTTGGGACATACTGGATACTACAGGAAGTTCATTAAGGGATATACACAGATTACAACACCCATGGAGAATCTTTTGAAGAAATATTGTCAGTTCCAATGGACAGAAGAATGCAAGCAGAGCTTCGACACACTAAAACATAAAATGGTTACTACACCTATTATGGTTTTCCCAGATTGGAGTAAGGAATTTCATGTGCATGTCGATGCATCCTCTATTGCATTGGGGGCAGTATTAGCACAACCAGAAGCAGGAGATGTTGACCATCCATTGGCCTTTGCTAGCAGGAAGCTCTCAACAACTGAGATAAATTACACTACCACTGAGAGAGAAGGTTTAGCCATGGTGTATGCACTGCAGAAGTTCTGTCACTACTTGTTGGGAGGACATTTTTAAGATGTTCACTGATCAATCTGCGCTGAAACACCTAGTCAACAAGCCAGTGTTGGGGGGAAGAATATGTAGATGGCTTCTGTTATTTCAGGAATATGATTTTGAAATTGTGGTCAAGTCAGGGAGGATGAACAAGGGACCTGACCACTTGTCTAGATTAGAACATGGAGAGAAACCTATTAGTTTGGAGGATACACTGCCAGATGCACAATTGTTGGCCATCAGGAAGGTTCATGATCACTTCGCCGAGATAGTTCAGTTCCTATCAACAGGAATGGCACCTCGCGACTATACAGTCACCCAGAAGAAACAACTAGTAGTTCGTGCTGCAGATTTTTCACTTATAGCTGGACAACTATACAAGATGGGACCTGATGAGATCTTGAGGAGATGTGTTATGGAGGTAGAAAGTCCGCTGATTCTGGCAGAAGCACATGAAGGCATCACATGAGGACACTACGTAGGAAAAGCAACAACGCAGAAGATTCTTAGAGCCGGCCTTTGATGGCCCACTTTACACAAGGATGCGAAGGATTACTATAAAGCTTGCGATGTATGCCAATGAGTTGGGAAACCTTCCAAAAGAGATGAGATGCCTTTAACACCCCAACTAACCTTACAAGCATTTGAGAAATGGGCCATTGATTTCGTGGGACCTTTAAACCCACCAGGAAAGCGCACAGGAGCAAGATACATAATCACTGCGATAGAGTATTTGACCAGATGGGCAAAAGCAAGAGCAGTTAAGGATTGTAGTGCAACTACAACTACACAGTTCATCTTTGATGATATCATAACCAGGTTTGGATGCCCGAAGGTCCTTATGAGCGATCAAGGCACACATTTTATTAATAAGACCATTGAAGCCCCGACTGAGGAATTTGCAGTTCATCCTCAGAAGAGCACTCCATACCATCCACAAGCGAATGGGACAATTGAAGCATTCAATAAGATCTTGGAGACAACGCTGACGAAGATTCACAGTGCAAACATGGATGATTGGGATTTGAGAGTACCAACAGTGGTATGGGCCTATAGAACTACTTGCAAGACGCTGACAATGCAGACTCCCTTTAAGTTGGTCTATGTTCTTGAAGTAGTTGTACCTATGGAATATTTAGTTCCTAGCTTAAGAATTGCAGCCTTTACAGATATGGATGACACTGGCGTTGTTCAAGAGAGGCTCGCATAGTTGGTCGAATTGGAGGAAGACAGATTTATTGCAGGATTCCATCAGCAGGTACAAAAGGAAAGAGAGAAGGCCTATCACGACAGACACATCAAGAAGAAGGCCTTTAAGCAAGGAGATTTGGTATTGGTATACGACAACAAGTTCATGAAGCAGCCAAGGAAGTTCATGACACATTGGCTTGGCCCATATGAGGTTGTCTATGTTACTGAAGGAGGAGCTACGTAGTTGAAGACTTTGAATAGAGAATGGAAGGAAGGTTTTGTGAATGAGAGCTGGTTGAAATTGTACTATGATAACCAGCTTCCTTGTAGCTCTCAGTAAGATCAGAGGGAGAAGGGTCTAGGTACCAGGTGCAATTGAAACTGGGTACCAGACACAGAAAAGACAGTCTACACACAGTGGGGAAGGATAGAGCAGAAAGCATATGCTGCCCCATGCAGCCCGAAGTCGAAGGAAGACAAAAAGCTCAGATCTGTCGTGCCTTGGGACGAGTCAAAGGTGAGTGTTGGGGGTTTGTTGGCCCTTTGGTGTGGATTAAGGAAGAAAAGCAAAAAAAAAGGAAAATAAAAGACGAAGTGTGAACTGCGCGAAAGACACACTGACTGAGAATGGGTCGAAGTGGCCAAAGAAGCATAAAAGAAGGAGTGAAGTAAGGGAAAATGAGTCATTGGATGAGGAGATCGATGAAGACAGATCAACAAGGAAGATAGATCGAGGACAACTCAGCAAAAAAAAAAGCCACCAATGGATGCTTTGGAGCACCTCACGGGAAAGAAAGAAAGACAGGTTGACAAAGCCCGAAAAACATGTGTCAAGGTTTTAGATAACTAGGGTTTTGGTATCTAGGGTTTTGACACCTAGGTTTCGGCCTAAGATTGTCGGTGAGTCATTGTAATGTATAAATAAGAACCTAGATGAGGGAAGAGGGTTTGTCTTTAGTTCTGAGTTTGTTATTGGTTGAGAGTTCATTATTATTGTTGAGAGATAAGTGTTGTGAGTGAGAGCCTTCTAGTATTGTAAGATCTTCAACTGGGTGCGAAGATCAACCCTGCAGCTGGGTGTGCAAGGAGGGGAGAGAAGAAGAGAAGGAGAGAGAGATCTGCAAGCTAAGAGCGCAGGTAGAACTGTATGTTTTCATATAATATCAAGAAACGCAGTTATGTGGAAGTAGCCCTAGGGAGAGGGTGAACCACCTATGCCTTGTTGTTCTGTGTGATTGATGTTGTGTTCTTTGCTTATGTTACTCTGTTGATGCATTATTATGTTAGATATGATATATAACTGTGCGAAGTAGGTTTATGCTTGGTAAGAATAGTTATATCTCTGTGTGTTGTTGCCTCAGACCCACTTGCATTTCCTCTGGTTGTAGACACCTGTGTCCTGCAACCCCCTATCGCTATTTCGGGTGAGACTGCATCTGCTTCACAGGTGTTGCCGAAAGGGCCAGTAGTTAGGGCTTGTTGGTGCGATGTTAGAGCTGAACCCTTGGTCTGCCCCTGTGCCAACATTCCTTTGTTTTAAAGTTCACTCTTGACTATTTTCCATGCTGACACTGCTTACAAATAATGCTTGTGAGTTTTAAGATTTTTGGTATGTCTCTCACAACTTGTTTGGTATTGATTTTTACTAGATTGTCAAAGTTCATATGGCCCATTCTTTTCTGCCACAACCAAATTTCATCTGTCTATCCTAGAAAACACTTCTCTCCATTGATTTCATTGAGAACATATGCATTGTTTGGGGTTTTGATTCCTTTTTCTATCAACTTGCCCGAGTCTTCTTTCTTGATCCCACATTCTCGAGAGTTAAACATGAGATTGTGTCCCCAATCACACATATGGCTTACAGTGAGAAGATTATGTTTTAGGTCTTCAACACACAAAACCTTTTCTATTTTAGTTTTTTCGTTGTCAAGGATGAGGGTTCCTTTTCCAACTATCTTCGATCTGCCATTGCCTTCAATGGTAACGTTGCCCTCATTTTTCTTCAAGGTGATGAAATTTGTTCTGTCTCCTGTCACATGACTAGGGCATCCACTGTCGATAACCCACTTATCCTTATTTTTCTGAGCACGAAGAGTTGCTTGAACAAATAGAGAGTTTTCTTTCTTTTGTTCCCAACTTCTTTCCATTATGGGTAAAACTTGCTTGAGATTACTCCTGCAATACTTTGTTATATGTCCAAAATTATTGCAATTATAAGATATGATGTTGTAATTCATCAGGGGAGAAAATGAATTGTAATTTCTCCTTGAGAATCCCTGAGTATCCCGATAGTTATTCCTTATTTAATCTCTTCTTATACTCGTTTTGAAATCTATTGCTTTATGACCAAATCCATTACAAGAATAATAATAGCCATAGAAAGAGTTTTGATACATGGTTGAGTGATTCCACCTTGATGGGATCGTTTTCCAGGTTCAATCTTTGTAAGTAAAATTTGTCTCTTGTGGATCATATTGTTCTTCCCTCCTACGGTCTTCAATTTTGATTGAATTTCTGAGAATGTCGACATAACTTTTGGTTCTTTCTTGTCTTGGTTGTTTTGAAGATGTTGATGCTTCTTCATTGACAACTTCCTTCCTATTTTTATAGCAAAGACTTCTTTTGTTAGATGGTGCTCTTTGATGATTTAGGATTTCATCTAAAACTGTAGAGCTTCTTGTTGATTTCTCTAACTTCTTTCTCAGGTGGACTATTTCAGATTCAAGAGTGCTGCAGATATCTTCCTTTTCTTTCAGTTGAGTTGTTATAACTTCTTCAATTTTCTTTGCTTCTTCTACTTGAACCTGTAAGGTAATTATTTTCTTTTTCTCTTCCTTATCATCATATTCCTTCTCTTTATATTTCTGTAATTCTCGGTTTTGCTTTCTATTTTTGTCCTTAAGTATGTAATATTCTTGTAGGGTATTAATGAGTTTTGCTTCAAGATTTACTTCGGCACCTTTATCATATTTGTTTTCTTATATTGAGTCTGTATGTTTATCTATTCATGTTTCCAAACCCATAAAGAGAATCTCATCTATTTCAATGCCACTCTCATCAGATGAGTTGTTGTCTTCATTGGTATATAGATTCTTCCTCTGTTTGTAAGGGTTTTTCTTCTTTTCAGTCTTCCTTTTGTTGGTTTTATTGAGATTAAATTCTTCTTTCACATGGGTATTTGCATATGGACATTTATGAACATAGTGTCTTATTTTTCCACAATTAAAACATTTGAAAGGGAGCTTACCTTTGTATTTGTTTTTGAGCTTCTTGACAAAGTTTGCTTCTTCTTCATCCAATTCGCTATCTAAGCAATCACTTGTCTTTCACTTTGTCTTCTTTGATGCTTTAAAGGCTACTTCCTTTCTTGATGTTCGTGGTGGGTTATTTTGTTCTATTCTCATTTCATATGTAGTTAGAGTTCCATGTAGCTCATCCACTGTTACTGTGTTCAAATCCGACATTTCTTCAATGACTGATATTTTGGGATTGAATCTTTAGGGTGTTAACACTCTGTTAATTCCCAGAGGTTGTCAGGGGGGCAGAAGAAATTTGACAGAGGTTACTTACAAAACCACTTCGAAACTGGGTTCTAGCCCTGCCAATTTCAGAGAGGGATCTCTCTGTAAGATTTAGATATGTTCGAGTTTTAGATATAAGGCTAGTTGAAATAATATGAGTGTGTTGTTTTGTTTTATAAAGATGGTTGAAATATTGCTTTACACTTCCATTAGGATATGGGGTCTGTGTTAAGGATTGAGATCAGATACAGATTTTATTAGGTTTCTTCATGGGGCAAGATAATGAGAATATTGGATCCTTTAGAATTTAGATGATGGAAAGACAGAAACAGATGAGATAATCAATCAGAATAAAGAAGCATTTAAGAATTTCTTTATTATAATATCATAAGAAAAGCATTTAAATCGCTAAAAGCCAGGACAGAGTGTATGAAACAAATTTTGTACTTTAACTTCTTTTAAACGATCAGAAACAAAAAACAGAATGATAACGAAGTAAGATAAACATTTAACAAAGAAAAGTAAACATCACCAACATCAACATGCAGGAATCCTGTGAATCGTCCTTTTTATTACTAGTAGATCTCTTCAAAAGATTACAGATCTAGCTCGCTTGGGTGTAAAAATCAACCCTCAATACTTCGAAGCCTGAAGTATTTATAGAAACATTACATATGATTCTGTCATTAATGATCATGATATGGTGGAGAGAAAATCTAACTAACTAGATTACATATTACAAAAAAGTAGGAATGCTAAATGATCCTCTCGAATTCTTGGTGCTGATTCCGAGGAAGGTGGTCGATGATTCATCTTTGACTTGACTATGATTGTTCTTCATGTTGACTCAAATGTACACATCATCTCTACTCGATCAAAGCACACAGGTCTTCCCATCTCTTTTGATTAGGGATGGTAACTTTGAGTAACCTTCGGTATACTTAATCCATCTCTGTGTACTTGGAAAAGGTGGGCTTGGTGATGAAGATGTACTTTATCTCGTGTTGGATGCTCAGGTCCAACTGCAGAGTCTCCAAGAATGCTTTGCCATTAATGATGCCCTGCATCCATGTAAACTTAGAACCATCTTTTGCCACTGTGAGGATATTTTGTTTGTAGTCTGAGAGAGTAATCATCTAGTCATTTGTCACTAATAAACCTGGGAGCCCTTTCTTATGTAGTGAATCGACTTTGCTGAAAAACCTCTGCACTCCAATGCCCATTGTCTAGGCTCTTTCCTCAAGTTGCAGCATTAATCCTTTCTTGGTCAAAACCTTCTTGACCTCAAGGATTGTCTCTGTTCTGTCCTCAATTTCCAGTGCTTCCAACTCTTCTTTAGTCTTGGAATTCAAGAACCTGATGATCTTTGTGGCCTCGGTAGGCATTTCTGCCAATTCTCCCTTTATCTTGTTGATGGCTTGTATGGATCTTTGTACAAGCTTGTGCTGCTCAAACACAATCTGTATCAGGGGCCATATCTCTGTCATTGATTTGAAAATGTCCATCCAAATGTTTTCCTTGGCCTCTGACAGTGTCTTGGCCATGATTGTCTCCTTCTGCAGCTTCTGCAGTTCTTGCTTGAGCCTCTGTGTTGTGTGCATCTCTGTATTGTAGCTAGACTGAAATGTGGACTTCAGCTTCTGGAGGTTATTAATCTCCTCTTGCAGTCTTTTGATTTCTTGTCCTTGCAGAGACATGTCTTCCATCGACTTTGCCAACTTTTCTGATGCATCTAGAGCTGTCACT
>ML880043.1:0-10714 GCA_009831015.1 Picea engelmannii
AGTCTAACATCCGTGGAATCATCCAATCAGAGGTCAATGATGTAAACCTACTATCGAATGTGAGGAGGCCTGCCATTGAGGCATGCAGGTCCCAAAGTACTAACTGGTTTCTAAGCCTAATTCCCAGATAATGTGTTGAAGTCAATAGGAATAGACTCGTTGAAGGAGGGCCTTGATGTATCCCCCATCAATGACACGAAACAAACATAGAGATGTAATTGGTAGATCAAATGAACATGGAATGACATGGGTATTGAGACAAGATATTTGTGATGGCTGACTCTCGAGGCGGATACTTCCCTTGAACACTGAGGCACAACAACAGAAACATGACATGGACCAAAACTTCATGATGCAATGGATGTTGTGACTTACTTCAGGTGACCCAAAGGAGTGAAAGAAACTCAAAGGATTGGCTCAGTGCAGAGGTTCAGTGGATTATAATGCGTGCAAATGACAAAGTGCCATGTTCAAGGACGACTCTAAGAATTACTTGGTAATGTTCTCAAGAGACTGCTTGGCTTGCTTCTTTCAAATTTTCCCCCATCCAGATAGACGAGTACCTCTTTTTGATTTAATGATCTCGAGGAGGATAACACATGCTCGATATAACTCACCTTCGATAAGTTCCTCTTCCTTTGTTTAATGAACCAGAAGAAGTAAGGGTTCGGTCTCATATGGGCCTGCTGATGTTTGTTTTAGCGAGTCCAAAGACAAAAAAATCAAAGGTTTTTCATGATTATAGAGTTTGGAAAAACACTTAAAAGAGAACTCTCTCAGTTCCTTTTTCGTACAGTAGTCTGACGAGACCGAAAGATGCCCTTTCGAACCTTTTAATGAGTGTGAAAGGAAGCAAGATCACTCAACGATCTTTTCATATTTAGAGAGTATAAAAAGAGTTTAAAGATGACTCCAGGGGGTTCCTTTTTCGTGTGTCCATGCGGGTCCAAAAAAGAGATAAAAGTCTACCCGGTGTGTTCTCATATTTTTGAGATTGAAAATGAACTAAGACTATGCTCATGGATGTGACAAGGTAAACAAACGATCAGAACTGCTAGGAAACCTGTAGTGTCAAAAATGCAATCCAGAGGTTTAGTGAAGCCATTATATTGTCAGAGAAACCCATAAACAACTATACTTTATAAAAAATGGAAATATATAAATAGTAATATAAGAAAAATCTTCATTTACCATTTCATTTTGCATAAGGATTTGTAGCAGTGGAGATTCTCACTTTGGTGGTGGATCTTGTTTCGCTTGCTACTGGAGCTATGGTTGACCGTTTCTATTGCCATTTGGACCAGGTAGATATTCATCTCCCCTTCTTTCAATTACATGGTTTAATATTCATTTTCATAGCAGAATTTAATTAAAAAAATGAAGCCCTAGGTCGCTCCAAAAAAGATCAAATCGGCCTCTATTAAAAACGATGGGAAAAAGACATTCTTTTGCAAAAAATTTTTTAGAAGGTGATAGCAAAGATGCCAACGCCTTGACATTTGGGTGGATGGGTCATTTTTGTCAAAGAACCCATAAGAAATTCAAAGAAAATGCCCACATATCCATTATGAACATCATTCTAATTAAAAACATTTTATTGTTGCGTGAGGATTGTTGAATGATAAAAAGAGGGCGTGGTCTTTTTCGAATAGTGTGGGCATTAGATTTCATGTTTTAAATTGCTTAAGAAATTGCCGAAATTGCCGAAAAAATGAAATAATGAAATTCTTTTCTTTTCGTTTGTAGTTTATTTCAGCGACCATGATTGAGTGGAAAGAACGAGAGCATGAGATTGATGACTTGGATTCTTTGCAAAGTCCTCGCACACGGGCCATATTGAGAGCTTGTGGCTTATTGAAATTCTTCAAATTGCAAAAAATGAAGAAGGAGATTCTATTGCTTGAGAACATAATCAGCTTGTGGGATGTCGCGGAGCAAGGGTTCTGGATCAGAACACAACTTCTAACCATCAAGTTGGAAGACGTATATTTCTTGACTGGCCTCTCGAAAAGAGGGGTTCCTATATATTTTTCTAGGCAGAGGGCACTTCTTGAGAAAGTGGGCGTGTATCTGGCACGTCATTGTGTCCCAGAAGAAAGATTGGTGGGGGGTAGAATCCCTATCAAGGATATCCAAGAGTTACCCCTTCGATCTATTTTGTTTTCTATCACGAGTGTGATGGGAAGCACTAGCGCACATTTGGTGTCAAGATCACAGGTAGCTTATGGCGTACAGTGTTTGGAGCCAACACTGTTTAACTGGAGCATAGGGTTCCTTCGGAATGTGAAGGAACAAGTCTCGCGATGTAGGATGGGGCAGAAACAGTTCGGATACGGCTCTTTTCTGGTCTCATTTTTCTTAGAGTGCATCCCCCAGATGCAACCTCAGATAGCATCGACAGTGCGACCAGTGGAAGAACCACGGATGGAGAGGTGGACTAGTCTGTCTCCGAGGCTAGTAGCAGAGTCAGAGTTCCATTTCACCGGTGACTTCTTCGCTTGGATGAGACGAAAGTATCTCTAGATAGAAGACTTCCCATATGCTGAGGTGGATTTTCATGGGAGCATGGATTTGATTCTACCCGCGGGGGAAGATTGGGATGCGTCAGGTAAGAGACTTAGCAACACCTTGTTTAGTTTTTTTTTTTTAAGTTTTTAATGTATATGTTTTATTTTGGGTATATAGAAGAGTTTTTAAAATATGTATTGTTTTCAACATTCAGATAAGGGAGCAGTGCGCTCGACTGAGATACCGATACCAGGACGTCGTGGGGGTGCTCTGGTTGCAACAGATCCGGGGGCACCGGTGATAGGTCTCCAGAAGGTTGAAAGAAACCTTCAAGGCCTCACGATGGTCATTACTCCTTTACGGAGGGGAGAAGTGCCATTACATCTGCAGAGGCACACTGTGGGAGTGCCAGAGAATGTCAATTCTCTACTGAGATGCGTAGTGCATGCAGTGATATGTTACTCTCAGCACAATGTAGTGCAGGGAGATTAGAGTCTCTCTGGTGATCTTATTTTGTATGAATTGTCAAGCGATGTCGTATGGGTGTAAAGACCCAACATTTTTCTCTTCCAAATGCTTTTTTGATGTAATCAAAACATTTTCAGTCACACTATGTATATATATATAGTTCTGAGTTTTTACAGTGCCAAAAACTTTGTACATGATGATGCTTTTAATGTGATGTGTTTTAATTTACATGTGATGTACAATTTGCTTTCCTTTATGAAATCTTATCTATGGGTGAGATACCGATCCATGATGTAATTAGCTAATGAATCTAAAACATTGTTAAGTTCTCTTGGAATATGTCTGTATTCGATGTAATCAAACATTCGTTCAAGACGACGAACTTGTAGGTGGAGACGTAGCAAGATAGGATTACGAATAGCATAGATTTGATTGAGTTGATAGACCATGAGTTGGGAGTCTAGGTTAACAATGATACGAGAGATACCTAGGGAGGAGACTTGGGTCAAAAGTCTGATGACAACGTGATATTCTGCCATGTTATTAGTCGCTGGTCCTAAGAAAATACCTCCTGAACTCACCACCTCGTCAAATTGGTAAATGACCCATGCTGCCAAAGCAATGTTCCAGGTGTGTCGACTAGCGCCATCCACAAACCCAATAAAGATAGGAAAGAAAGACATCATCTGCGCATGAAAACACAAGTCGCAGTCATGAGTGGCAAAGGTAAAGACTCGAGCATGCGAAAGAAACAAACACACCAAACTAAAATACAATAATGTACAAAGTACACATGTTGGGTGATCTAGGCATAGTACTTTTTAAGGTAAAGCCCATTCCGAGGCTCTCCTAGGGAAATTCCATCGTAATCGACTAACTCGTAGGCGCCTCTATGCAGAACACGTTTCACAATGTAAGGGCCATGCCACATAGGTTCTAACTTACCTGTCCCTAGTTTGTTGTGAGCTTGGTCATAGACGAGGACTAAGTCTCCTTTTGAAAAAGTCCAAGGATGGACGGATTTGTTGTATTGATTTTTTATACGTTTTTGATGTGCCTCGTTAACAAGAGCGGCATCACGACGTGTTTTGTCCAGTTTGGATAGATATAAGAAACGTTCTTCTTCGACAGAAGTATGGGGTAGGAGTTCTACTTTAAGTTTCAGAGATGGAATCTCACACTCGATTGGTAAAATGGCTTCGATTCCATACACCAATTGGAAAGGAGTAAATCCAGTTGCGGTTTTCACGGAAGTACGGTAAGCCCAGAGAGCGGAGAAAAGTTGTAGATGCCAGAATGTCTTGTTTGCCCCTACCATGCATTGAATCATGGTTTTTAGGACTTTGTTGATGGCCTCAACTTGTCCGTTGGCCTGAGGATAGTATGGGGATGAGTTTTCATGGCGAAAACCCAACTTGGCATGTAATTCACTCATCATCTGGTTCTTAAAGTGTGCACCATGATCGGTGATGATGGCGCGTGGTACACCAAAATGAGTTATCATCTGTTGAAAAGAAACAGAGTTGCAGTACGACCATCGTTTAGAAAGGTAGGCATAGCCTCAGCCCATTTGGTAAAGTAGCCGACGATGACGATTATATAACTGTGCTGAGGTAGGCTTACATTGCATAAAATCGATACCCCATTTGGAAAAGGGGCCGATGGCGATAATGGGGTGCAGCGTAGTAGGGTGGGTGCGTGCCTTGTTGTTAAAAACTTGGTAGGGTGGGCATTTTTTGACTGCCTCAATACAATCTTTGAAAATCGAGGGCCAAAAATAGCCAACACATAGAATTTTTTGGGCTGTGGCCATCCTAGAAAGGTGACCGCCACAGGCTCCAAGGTGCCAATCATTCAGAATGTGTTCATCCTCTACATGAATCAGACATCGTCGAAGGATAGTGTCAATACCATGGCGATACAAGGTGTCGCAGACGATAAGATAACAACGAGAATGGTGGCGAATAGGTCGACACTCTTCGCGAGAAATGTTAGGCTGAAAGCATTGGGTTTGGAGGTAAAGGAGGATGTCTCCGTACCAAGGATCATAGGTGCTGATGAGGAAAAGAGTTTCATCAGGGAGAGAATCTCTAGGTTCGATATCTTCATCAACATGGGGGAGATCGCAGATAAGCTCCACAAACACTAGGGACTTTTTGGCTTTGGACTTCGTAAATTCAAGATCGAATTCCTGAAGGATGATGATCCATTTAGAATATTTTCCCCTGAGAACTTGACGTGTCAAGACGTGGTACATGGGGTTTGAGTCCACAATCACAGTGGTGGTGCGTAGTAGGATGTAATGGCGAAACCTTTGGACAGCGATGACGGCTGCCAGAGCCAGTTTCTCTACATGTGAATATCAGAGTTCGGGTCCAGATAGACTCTTTCTCAGGTAATAGATCACATGTTCTTCACTGTTGGGGTCCTCCAGAACTAACACCATCGCAATAGTGGAAGTAGAGGCAACTAAGTAAAGGATGTAGTCCTTTGTATAGTCTGGAGAATGCAACAAAGGTGTGTGGGTCAAGGCATGCTTGAGAGCATCAAACGATCGTTGAGCGATGTCATCCCAGATGAAAGGGGTGTTTTTCTGCAACAATCGCATGAATCCTTTAGTTATCTCAGCATAGTTACAAACGAAACAATGAAGGAGGTTTGCTTTTCCTTGCAAACTTTGGAGTTGGGTCAAATTGGTAGGTGGAGGTAAGGCTAGAATAGCCTTAATCTTTAAAGGATCCACCTGAATCCCATCTTTGGAGACGATAAAACCAAGGAGTCGACCAGATTCGACAACGAAAATACACTTATGTGGGTTCAAGCGGATACGGTAGAACCGACATTGAAGAAAAATGGCCTGTAAGTGATCAACGTGATTTGATCGATTGGATGAGTGGGTAGGTAATTCATCGAGGTAAGGTTCTGCGATATGCTTGATATCATGGAAAGCGTATGACATGGCCCGCTAGAAGGTAGCACCAACATTTTTAAGACCAAAAGGTAGCTTTCGATAGGCGAAAGTTCCCCATGGGCAGATAAAGGCTGTCTTATGTTGATCAGCAGGTAAAATTTCGATTTGGTTATACCCGGGAAAACCATCCATGAAAGAGAAGATTACACTCCTAGCGCAATTATCAATAATCTGGTCGATGAAGGGCGTAGGGTAGTTGTCCTTTGGACAAGCCTTATTGAGATCCCGATAGTCAACATAGACATGGATGGTCCCTTGTTTTTTGGCAACCAGAACAAGGTTGGAAACCCATTCTATCAAAGGGACGGGATATATAAAGCCAGATTTTAAAAGTTTCTCAACTTCTGCCTTTATAGCCGCGATTTTCTTGGGATGAACCGGGCGGAGTTTCTGTCGAACAGGTTTCTCTCCTGGGTAAGTTTTGATTTCATGCATGGCAATCGAGGGGTCGATTCCTGACATTTCTTTGTAGCTCCAAGTGAAGACATCGCAGAATTATTTAAACAGAGCGGTGTAAGAGACCACTTCTTCAGGTGTGCAATTAGCACCAAGGTTAATGTTTTCCACAACACCTTCTTTGATAAAAGTATCAATAACGATCGTAGTAGAGATGTTATCCATATTCCCCTCAGAAAGAGTGTCTTGTGTGAGGACGTGAGATTGTGGAGAATGGGTAACATCAGGAGGAAAGACAGAGTGTATGTCTTGGTGAATTTATTCCAGAGGCATAAGAAAAGAGGATCGATGATGGTTATCATCCCAAGGTACGTCGTCAATACTAAGCATTTCCATTATAGATTCGTCAGAAGGGAAAATTTGGGAAATGTAATCGATTACATACGGCAGGGAATCCAACCATGAGGGCATCAAGTAGGCATCAGGTGCCAATAAATGTGGGTTGTATGGAGAGGGAGAGGTAGATTTAATAGTTACGTATGCGGCCTCGGTTGGGCTAAGTGGCATAGTGTCACCGAGCACATCGAATTCCATAGGACTAGGTACAATCCAAGGATCAAATGATTCCAAAGATTGATAAAGCATAGTCGAGATCATATTGACAGTGGAAATATGATGTGTGGTGGGTGGAAGTGGTGTAGGGAAGGTACCCATGAGGCTAGAATCTTTCAATAAGCCAACACCAATGCTTTCATATGTAACTGGGTGGTCTCCCAAAAAAGGAATGTTGTTGGTGATAGGGGCGCGAGCATCGGGTGTACAAAAATCGAGTTGATCGATAGTGACAATTTTGCCTTGATGGGGGAATTGTACACATCGAAACACCGACGAGGTGATGAAATTCATAGCATAGAACCAACTTCTTCCAAGTAGTAGGTTGTAATTGAGTGGGGCATCGACCACCTCGACATCAACAGTAACAGTTTTGCTGCCCAACTGAACGACTAAGGATTGTAACAGCCCATGAGGATGAAAACCTCGCCCATCGAAAGCGTGTAACATCATAGGGGATTTATTAATGGCATGTGATTTTAAGCCTTTCCAACAAGCTAAAGACATGACACAAGTAGAGGCTCCCTCATCCAAGATAGTTCGGTGGATTTGTTGATTGTGAACAACAACATCGATTTGAAAAACTAGTTGGTGGGAGAGCCGAGGTTGATGATCATCCAGATTAAAAGTGAGGTTATTGGATGACTCAGGATCGAAATTGTCGATGGCAACTAAGAGAATTCTACGTTGGTTGGGACATTGTTGTAGAACTTCCAGAGCAGACATAGCACACGGTGCTTGAGCCAAATCTTCAACGATGTTGTAGTTTTGGGAAGCCCGCGAACTAGGATTAAAGGTAGATTTTCGGATAGTGCTCTTAGGAGGGCGTAGGATGGAGTCAAACGAAGGTTTCTCGATCTAAAGTGGCCCAGACGGAGGGCTAGCAGATGAAGGACTAACAGAAGATGGTAATGGGTCCTGTGAGGAACCATTAGTAGTCTTCAGATTATCAGATTTAATCAGTGTGTCATATGTCGTAGTGTGAGTGGTCAGATTAATCCCATTAAACATGTAAATGTGGGCACTTGTCGAGGCCTCATCATGGGGTTGGTTGGAATTGTCCCTTGGGGTGGGGGTTTGAGAAACCAAAGATTGCTGCTGCAGGAAAGGCTGGGTAAGCACAACAGGTTGTGAATTTCCCTTAAAGATCTTGGCCACTTCATCACAATGTGGATAGTCTCAGGTGTAGTGATCATCACCACAAATGAGACATGGGAACTTCAGTTTTCATTGTGGTTGTTTTCCGACAGCAGGGGTTTGAGGTTGATTTTTTGGTTGCTCATTGTTGTTGTTTTTATTTGGTTTATTTCTTGATTTCTTCTTGCCCACAGATTGTTGTGAAGGGGTCGATTGCACCGCATTCACCTCAGAGACCTGAGTTTGAGGGGGGGTCAAAGAGGGTACAGTCAGACTGGGAGCAGCCATCGAAGCAGACTGTTGGGTTGTTCCAGTCGACTAGGAAGTAGATTAGGTTTTGACGGAGCCAATGACTCCATCCGTGTGTGACGTAGACGATGGTTTGGATGGATCATTAGTGGCACGAGTAGCATTTGGTATAAACTCATATAGAGTACCGGATTGTGAATAAACCAAGTCTAAGTACTAAGCTTGAGAAATATCCTCTTCCTCAGTTACTACACCACCCATGGAAACATCATGAGTGATCTAGGGTAACAGTGATTTGGTGAACCATTCCGCTAATAATTGATCAGGAATGACCGCATTGATTAGCTTTCATCGTCATCTCCATTCATGAATATGATCAGAGATATGTACGGAGGTTGTCTGATGAAGGGAGGTCAATAGTTCAGTACCCTTCTCGTATCGAATGGGTAGTTGGAAATGTGTGAGGAAGGACATGGCGAGAGAGTTGAATTTGTGAAAAGAAGCACGTGGTAGTTCAATGTACCATTTTGCTGCGGAACCCGTAAGTGTTCATTGAAAAAGACACAAACGTATAGAATCGTCCATGAGGGAGTTGGATGAACACCACAAATTGAAAGTCATCACATGGTTGTTTGGGTCTTCTCCAGACTTTCCGTCGAATTTTGGGATATCAGAAGGAAGTTTAGCTGGAATAGCTAGCCAAACCGGAGAATGAAAGATAGGATCATTCATTAACCGAGACAAGTCTGGAAGGTCTAGGGTTGCTAGGAAAGGTAGTTGTCGGTTAACCTGTGGGTAATAATGGTGTGGCGTAGGGACACCAGTAGGGCCATACACTGGGTTATGTGGATAATTGTAACTAGTGGGCCCTCTTGTATAAGGTTGGTGTTGACTAGGGTACACAGGATTTGAGGTGTTTTGAGAAACATGTGCGAGCGGAGGATAACCGGATGGGTTTTGAGGATTATAAGTCAGGTTTGGCGTTTGTCCATAAGGAGGATATAGATGGGTCCCTTGAGGGGGAAGAGATTGTTGTGGAGCTTGAGGATTGTGTCCCCCTCAGAACTGTGGATTTCTTGGAAAAGGGATGGTCCACGGATTGGGTATGGTAGACACATTTTGTCCATATGGTTGATGGTAGGCTCCGGATTGAGGCTACCCCCCAGCATAAGGGTGCCCTCTAAATGGAAGTTGTCCTCCGGTGGGAGGATTCCCCCCAGCTTGAGGTAGAGTTCCCATAATTTGAGAACCAGACGTAAATGACTGACCGGTACCGCTGACCTGATTAAGACCACCAAGACTAGTCCCTCTGGGTTGTTGGATAGGTATGGAACTTCCCGGCATAACTTGGGTAGTAGAAACAATGGAAGAGTTTAGTGCTCTATACCCAAAAGGGAGTGATGATGAAGGTCTAGGTGTTATGGGTGTGTCGATTGCAGCATGGATAACCACCACATTAGCATCGGGAATAGTCGGCACGTGAGGGACCATTGTAGAGTGAGCCATCTGGAGAGAAAAAGTGGACCTTGGGCCAACAACGGATGTATTTGGACCAACGGATGGTGTGGCTGAAAATATGGTAGTATCGGTAAAATGATTTAAAGGTACAGTGTATGTGACAGGTGCGTCGACACCTATCCATGTTCCATAAAGATCCTGCACCATGTGCGGTGGACTTCGAACAATGTCTTCGGTCCAAAAGAGGTCATCGACTAAAGGGTTTGAATGTGACCCAGTCGGAATGTCAGAAGGATTGACGATGACAAATTCACCAACTGAATTCAGTTGGAGAACACGTCTCTCATATCCCTCCAGAATGCGAAAAGCCTCCGGAGACTCTGAAACAATCCGAAAATTCTCTAAAGAGGTGGGAACTTCTTCTTGGGAGGTTATAGTGTCGTGAACCTCTCTCTGTTGAGGAGATTCCTCCATAGAATGAGGGGGTAAAGGGGTATTCTCTTCCATATTTTCTGGAGAAAGTCCCTGTAGCCTCCACGAACGACGTGGAGGGTCAATGTTGGCAAAAAAGAGTCGGTGGAAAAAATCTATGGCCAACTACCGAAAAGAAACAGCACACACTAATAAAATCTAAGAGTCAAAACCAAGCAAACATGACCTTCTCTCAATGATCGTACTAGTTGGTGATGAAATCCAATGTCGCATGATCAAGTCAAGAAGGGGCGGGGATATGGTGGAACAGTTACATTGGTGACCTTCTTAACAGACTTACGCCTTGGTGCAAGCTTCCACGCAGTAATTGTGGATTTACCCTCCAAGGAGCCCGAGTGAGTTTGACCAATGTATGCTCCAGGTACAGTGAGACTTCCCTTCACTGTCACCTTGTGTAAGACCCTAAATATTATGGCCACTAAG
>WSFP011478973.1:0-16493 GCA_009831015.1 Picea engelmannii
TTTAAGGGATCCACCCTGATCCCATCTTTGGAGACAATGAAACCGAGGAGTCGACCAGATTCGACAGCAAAAATGCACTTATGTGGGTTCAAGCGAATACGGTAGAACCGACATCGAAGAAAAATCGCCCGTAAGTGATCAATGTGATCGGATCAATTGGATGAGTGGGAGGGTAAATCGTCGAGGCAAGGCTCCGCGATATGCTTGATATCGTGGAAAGCGTATGAAATGGCCCGCTGGAAAGTAGCACCAGCATTTTTAAGGCCAAAAGGTAGCTTTCGATAGGCGAAAGTTCCCCATGGGAAGATAAAGGTTGTCTTATGTTGATCAGTAGGTAAGATTTCAATCTGGTTATACCCCGAAAATCCATCCATGAAAGAGAAGATTACGCTCCCAACGCAATTATCGATGATTTGGTCGATGAAGGGCGTAGGGTAGTTGTCCTTTGAACAAGCTTTGTTGAGATCCCGATAGTCAACACAAACACGGATGGCCCCTTGTTTTTTGGCAACCGGAACAAGGTTGGAGACCCATTCTGTCAACGGGATGGGATAGATAAAGCCAGATTTTAGAAGTTTCTCAACTTTCACCGTTATAGCTGCGATTTTCTTGGGATGAACCGGGGGAAGTTTTTGCTGAATAGGTTTTGCGTCAGGGTAAGTCTTGGTTTCGTGCATGACGATTGAAGGGTTGATCCCTGGCATTTCCTTGTAGCTCCATGCGAAAACATCACGAAATTATTTAAACAAAGCGGTGTAAGAGACCACTTCCTTGGGTGTGCAATTAGCACCAAGGTTAATGTTTTCTACGACACCTTCTTTGATCAAAATATTGATAACGATCATAGTAGAGATGTTACCCATATTCCCCTCATAAAGAGTATCTTGTGTGAGGATAGGAGATTGCGGAGCATTGGTAACATCGGGAGGGAAGACATAGTGTATGTCTTGGTGAATTTCTTCCAAAGGCGGAAGAAAAGAGGATCGATGATGGTTATCATCCCAAGGTAGATTGTCAATGCCAAGCATTTCCATAATAGATTCATCAGAAGGGAAAATTTGGGAAATGTAATCGACGAAAGATGATAGAGAATCCAACCATGAGGGCATAGAGTAGGCATCAGGTGCCAATAAATGTGGGTTGTTCGAAGAGGGAGAGGCGGATTGAATAGATACGTATGCAGCCTCGGCTGGGCTAAGTGGCATAGTGTCACCGAGCACATCGAATTCCAGAGGACTAGGTACAATCCAAGGATCAGATGATTCCAAGGATTGATAAGGAATAGTCAAGATCATATTGACGGCGGCAATATGATGCGCGGTAGGTGGAAGTGGTGTAGGGAAAGTACCCATAAGGCTAGAATCTTTCAACAAGACAACACCAACGCTTTCATACGTAACTGGGTGGTCTCCCAAAAAAGGAATGTTGTTGGTGACAGGGACGCAAGCGTCGGGTGTACAAAAATCGAGTTGATCGATAGTGACAATTTTTCCTTGATGGGGGAATTGTACACATCGAAACACCGATGAGGCAACAACAGTCATAGCGTAGAACCAACTTCTTTCGAGTAGTAGGTTGTAATCGAGGGGGGCATCAACCACATCGACATCAACGGTAACAGTTTTTCCACCCAACTGAACGACCAAGGATTGTAATAATCCGTGAGGATGAAAACCTCGTCCATAGAAAGCGCGTAACATCGTAGGGGATTTGTTAAGTGTAGGTGATTTTAAGTCTTTCCAACAAGCTAAAGACATGACACAAGTAGAGGCTCCCTCATCCAAGATAGTTCGGTGGATTTGTTGATTGTGAACAACAACATTGATTTGGAAAGCTAGTTGGTGGGAGAGTCGTGGTTGATGATCATCCAAGTTAAACGTGAGGTTGTTTGATGACTCAGGATCGAAAGCACCGATATCAGCTAAGAGCATTCTACGTTGGCTGGGACAATGTTGTAGAACTTCCAAGGAGGACATAGCACACGGTGCTTGAGCCAAATCTTCTACAATGTTGTAGTTTTGGGCAGCCCGTGAATTAGGATTGAAGGTAGATTTATGGATGGTGCTCTTAGGAGGGAGTAATATGGAGTCAAACGAAGGTTTCTCAATCTGAAGTGGCCCGGATGGAGGGCTGGCAGACGGAGGACTAACGAAAGATGGTAATGGGTCTGGTACGGAACCATTAGTAGTCTTCGGCTTATTAGGTTTAACTGGCGTGTCATATGTCATAGAGCGAGTGGTCAGATTAACCCCATTGAACATGTAAATGTGGGTACTTGTCGAGGCCTCATCATGGGATTGGTTGGAACTGCCCCCTAGAGTGGGGGTTTGAGCAACCAAAGATTGCTTCCGTGGAAAAGGCTGAGTAAGCACAGCGGGTTGTGAATTTCCCTTAAAAATCTTGGCCACTTCATCACGATGAGGACAGTCTCAGGTATAGTGATCGTCACCTCAGATGAGACATGGGAATTTTGGTTTTCGTTGTGGTTGTTTTCCAGCAGCAGGGGTTTGTGGTTGATTTTTTGGTGGTTCGTTGTTATTGTTTTTCCTTGGTTTATTTCTTGCTTTCTTATTGCCCCCAAGTTGTTGTGAAGGGGTTGATTGGACCGCATTCACCTAAGAGACTTGAGTTTGAGGGGGGGTAGAAGAGGGTGTAGTCGGATTGGGAGCGGCCGTCAAAGCGAGCCACTGAGTTGCTCCAGTCAACTGAGAAGTAGATTGGGTTTTGACAGAGCCAATAACTCCATCTGCGTGCGAGGCAGACGATGGTTTGGATGGATCATTAGTGGCATGGGTAGCATTCAGTATCAACTCGTACAGAGTACCAGACTGTGAATAAACCAAGTCTAGGTACTGAGCTCAGGCAATAGCTTCTTCCTCGGTGACTACACCACCCATGGAAACATCATGAGCGATCTGGGGTAACGATGATTTAGTGAACCATTCCGCTAACAATTGGTCAGGAATGACCGCTTTGATTAGCCTTCGTCGTCGTCTCCATTCATGAATATGATCGGAGATGTGTACGGAAGTTGTCTGACGAAGGGAGGTTAACAGTTCAGTATCCGTCTCGTATCAAATGGGTAGTTGGAAGTGCGTGAGGAAGGACATGGCGAGGGAGTTGAAATCGTGAAAAGAGGCACATGGTAGTTTGATATACCATTTTGTTGCAGAACCCGTAAGCGTTCGTTGGAAAAGATGCAAACGTATAGAATCGTCCATGAGGGAGTTGGATGAAAAAAACAAATGGAAAGTCATCACGTGGTTGTTTGGGTCTTCTTCGGACTTTCCGTCGAATTTTGGGATATCAGAAGGAAGTTTAGCTGGAATAGCTGGCCAAACCGGAGAATGATAAATAGGATCATTCGTTAACCGAAACAAGTCTGGAAGGTCTAGGGTCACTAGAAAAGGTAGTTGTCGGTTAACCTATGGGTAATGCTGGTGTGGCATGGGGACACTAGTAGGGCCATACACTGGGTTATGCAGATAATTGTAACTAGTGGGCCCTCTTGTATGAGGTTGGTGTTGACCAGGGTACACAGGATTTGAGGTGTTTTGCGAAGTATGTGCGAGCGGAGGATAACTGGATGGGTTTTGAGGATTATAAGCCATATTTGGGGTTTGTCCAAAAGGGGGTTGTTGTGGAGCTTTAGAATTATGTCCCGCCGAGAATTGTGGGTTTCCTGGGAAAGGGATATTCCACGGATTAGGTGTGGCAGACACATTTTTTCCATATGGTTGATGGTAGGCTCTGGATTGAGGCTGCCCCCCAGCATGAGGTTTCCCCCCAAATGGAAGTTGTCCTTTGGTGGGAGGATGCCCCCCAGCTTGAGGTAAAGTTTCTGGAATTTGAGAACCAGACGCAAATGACTGACCGATACTGTCGAATGGGTTAAGACCACCAAGACCGGTCCCTCCGGGTTGTTGGATAGGTATGGAACTTCCCAACATAACTTGGGTAGTAGTGGCAGCGGAAAAATTCAGTGCTCTGTAACCAAAAGGGAGTGATGATGTAGGTCTTGGTGTTACGGGTGTGCCAATAGTAGCTTGGCTAACCACCGCGTTACCGACGGGAATGGTTGGAATGTGAGGGACCATTGTAGAATGGGTCATCTGGAGAAGGAAAGTAGGCCTTGGGTGAACGGACGATGTGTTCAGACCAACGGATGGTGTGGCCGTAAAGGTGGTAGCACCGGTAAAATAGTTTAGGGGTACAGTGTAAGTGATAGGTGCGTCGATGCCCACCCCCATTCCATAAAGATCCCGCACCATGCACGGTGGACTTCGAACAATGTCTGCGGTCCAAAAGGGGTCATCGGCTAAAGGGTTTTGACGAGACCCAGCCAGAATGTCAGAAGGATTGACGACGACAAATTCACCAACTGAATTCAGTTGGAGGACATGACGTTCATATCCTTCCGAAATGTAGAAAGCTTCCGGAGACTTTGAAACAATTCGAAAATTCTCCAGAGGAGTGGGAACTTCTTATTGGGAAGTTGTGGTATCTTGAACCTCGCTCTGTTGAGGAGATTCCTCCATAGAATGAGGGGGTAAAGGGGTGTTTCCTTCCATATTTTCTGGAGGAAGTCCTTGTAGCCTCCGTGAACGGTGTGGAGGGTCGATGTTGGCGAAAAAGAGTCGGCGAAAAAGATCTATGGCCAACTACCGAAAAGAAACAACATACGCTAATAAAATCTAAGAATCACAACCAAGCAAACAAGACCTTCTCTCGATGACCGTACTAGTTGGTGATGAAAACCAACGTCACCTGATCAAGTCAAGGAGGGGCGGGGATATGGTGGAACAATTACAATGGTGACCTGCTTAACAGACTTATGCCTTGGTGCAAGCTTCCACGCAGTAATTGTGGATTTACCCTCCAAGGAGCCCGAGTGAGTTTGACCAATGTATGCTCCAGGTATAGTGAGACTTCCCTTCACTGTCACCTCATGTAAGACCCTAAAGATTATGGCCAGTAAGGTTACCAATTCACAGTCAGCCCCTGGGCGGGTACAATCGACAGTCCGATCCGAACATACGGGCAGGGTATCTAGCCCAAAATCAACTAAAAAGCTTCCACACAGTAATTGTGGATTTACCTTGAAGCGATCCCCATAATACGATCTGACCACCGCAATCAGTTAAACCACGAAGGGATAATATCCGTAGCTCACCCGAATGCAACCTCGTGCGTAACCCTTGTGTGAGAGGGGGATCCTAGGAAGACTTATACGATAATTGGATTTGACTCTCCCTAAATCAGGATGCTAATGTTTGTTTTGGAAACTTGGGAGAGTTATGCTCACAGCCTAATCCAAAGTACTAAGCCTAGTCTACTATTGGTGGAGGATCCTAGAAAAGAAAATGTTCTAAATAATTTTTAATTAGCATTTATTTTAGAGCTGTTCTTTACTCAAAAGGGGTGCATGGAAGTGAAACAGATGGAATTATGACTCAGTCCCAAAAATGCATCAAATATGATAAGCAATCATTTCTTTTCGATGAACATCTATCTAAGGGAGAGAGAGAGTTCTTTTCACTAACAAGCACTAATAAGGAATGTCCTCAAACAAATTTTCTTCAATCAAATCCTGATGTGATGATAAAAATTTTTGAGATACCTTCTAACATGCAGAATCAATCATGAAGATGTTTCTTTATTGTTTGTATATGAATAATGATTAATTCAATAACAATTCTCATCTTGCTAATTATCCTTTTGAATCAATGAAAATCAGACCAACACAAGCAAGAATCATACAAACAATACACCCTCTCATTGTGATCAAGCAAAAGCAACAATCAAAGAGAAACCAAGAACTTCACACCAAAAGAAATGTCGAATAAAAATGATCTTAACTAAAACCAAATGAAGAGATCTGTAGGCCTTTGATGACCTTCACCAGAGTTTCTCACTCAGTCAAAAAGGAGAGAAAGACAATGCATGGGTTTCAAACTCCAAACAACAGAAAAACTCAACAACACGGGTGAAGAAGGCTACAAAATCCAAATAGAAAGATGTTTGTTCTTTAAAAAGACAGATGTCAAAGTTGAAAAGGAAGAAGGATTGACTCACAAGGTGACTCAGCAGGAGAAACACAGAGGTAAAACCCTGAAAAAAGCAATTCTGGAAGGGTTTTTTGGCCGAAATAGGGCTGGCACTCTGTTGTCAAGGGAAACGAGTGTTATAGCACTCTGTGTAAGGAACTCAGGGAGCACTGGCACTCTGTTAACATAGGGATAGGGGTGACAGGTTCAAAAAGATCCAAAAAATGTCAAAAATCCAAAAATTGCAGTCCAATTTCGTCAATCAAGCTGAGTGCAATGGGGTAGGGAGTCAATCATCTCATGAAATCAATAAAAAAGGAGTGAACCAGGTCTAAAAACAATCAAGGGGTAAGACAAGGTCTATGAGGATAAATCAAAACAAACAATTTCGATTTGAGGACTCCCTAGTGGAGTCGCCAGTTTCTGTTGTAGGAAAATCTCCCCGCGGACAGGTAGATTGCCTCAAAGAGCTAGACCCTAAACTCTAAGATAGAAAGTGATTAATGTGGACACTGACTTCCTTTCAAATCTATACAAACTAATACATGAGAAGGAAGGAGAATAGAAGTACCTCTTTATTGACGTTTTTCCCTGCACGCTCCGAGTTGAGCTGCAATCTTCCGCTCCTCGATGAGCCCTGTAGACAAACAAAGTACGACCACTTTCTAATCTATTGATATTAGCTTGAAAACAGATCTATCTATCAATGATAAGTTCATGCGAGATCAGACACAAACTAGAAAGAAACAGGCCAAGCGTGTCATATTGATGAGAATAACGACAACAATACTTACAATCGTAGATGTGAATGCGATAGCTTTGTCAAGTCCCCTTCGTCTAACCCTTGCTCAAAAGATCCATGACCTGGATGATAGAAACTTCACTGATCACTCTCCTTTGGTTGACTGTGTGTTTCCTATGAGATCATAGGTTTCATGCTATCAATTCTTCCCCCTTTCACCATCATAGAGCCTGCTTATATAGGTTAAGAGAGGCTTAACCTCTTGAGGTATCTTTAGGGTAAGTTGAGGAATTCCCTCATTAGATCAAGGATCTTCTGATTGAACCAAGAATTTGAATGCAACTACCTTACAAACTTGAAATATCTTTCCCTTATTCTCCTCAACGGGCCAACCACTACCCAGATTAGACATCGCTCCCTCAAAAGGGGCATCAGGGCGCTATAACGCTCCCTAGGAAGCTTAAGGGGGGTGCCAACGCTCCAAAGATGGATAACGCTCCTTTAGAGGGGAAGTTGGGCATTATAACACTCCCTAAGACCCTTTAGGGGAGTGCCAGCACTCCTAAGGCTGATACAGAGGAGCGTTCACCTTCAAAACCCTCGTTTAAGAGATCCTTTCAGGTGATAAGAGTTCCTTGACTTCAGTTAATCATTCTCCTTCCTCCAAATCGAGTGTCTGAGTTATTCTAGATGTCTCCTTGGTGTCTTCATCATGGTAGTATGCTTCGTTTGATGTTTGCGACACTTGTGAATGACATGTGACACTTGCGACAGTTGAGAGGATCACGCAACACTTATGACACTTATCGAAGTGAGCAATATTGAGGTGTAACATAGTCATTGTGAATTTGCCAAGAATTTAGCCCAAAACCCCTTGTTTTCCCTTGAATTCCAGTTCTTGATTGCGGAAGGTATAAGCAACCATTTGGTGAACCATCTCCATCAGTGAGGTAAGCTCCCTGTCTTCTACCTTTTCATGGTTTAATTTTTTTTTTCATTGGCAAAATTCAAGTTTTTGAGTTTGTTTTAGGGCCAAAACTTGTGCCCAGGTGTTCTCACAGGCTAGCCATACGGGACTTATGAGAATGCATGATTATTGTAGGTGACCCCAAAGGCACCTGCGAGAACCTCACACTGTGCTAAAGGGGCACCTGCGAGGGCTGCATAATGAAAATTTACTTTGATTTTTGCTCAATATAAAATATGCCAAGGCTTGAAATGAGTTGCTGAATCTCTTCTTATGGTTCTTATGCAGACAATTAACCATCATGATGATGGATTGGTGTGAAAGAGAGCATGAAGAGGATGATGCTATTGCCAGGAATGAACCGGGCACCATTGCCACTCTTCGAGACTGTGGTCTCTTGAAATTCTTTCGGATCCCGGGCATGAGGGCCCAAGTCAGGCTGTTGGAGTATCTTGTTCATATGTGGGACATGGACCAACAAGTATTCCGCATGGGGGTCCACACATTTTCCTGGGATGTCGAGGACATTTACTTCCTAGCAGGACTATCACGGCATGGGTACCACGCTAGCTTGATCGGTAGCCGAGGTGGTGGGTTGCCTATGAGTGAGTATTGCTGTCAGTACTGTTTTCTAGAGGCGGAAAGAAGCAAAGGAAAAGTGGCCATTTGGGGGGTCCAGGATTTGACCCTTCGCACTATCTTGTTAACCATTGCTCATATGGCTGGGAGCACTACTCCACACATGGCTCTCCGGAGCTATTTTTAGTACGCCATAGAGTGTATTGAGCCTTGGGTCTTTAACTGGTCAGATGCAGTCCTTCGTAGAATAAAGAGGTAGTTGACAAAATGCAGGAGGAGTAACCTGAAGAAATTTGGGTATGGATCACTTTTGGTCTCCTTCTTTCTTGAGAGGGTTCCCTTGCCAAGGTTGCAGATTGAGTGGGGTTTACTGGCTCCACAGGTACTGAGGATGTTAAGGTGGTGCAACCTCATGGTTCGACATGTAGCTGGGTCAATCATCAAATACAATGATTCCTTGTTTGACTGGTTGTGACCACAAATGTTGATGGTTGACTATTATGCCTATGCCGGGTTGAATTTCCAAGGGGATCTGGATTTGGCCTTACCTGAGGATGCTCAGTGGGGAGATCTAGGTAATAAGTACACATTTTTTCACTTTTTAAATGTTTTTGTGAGTTTTATCAAATGCAATTTTTTATGTTTGTCCACGGTCTAATTACAAAAACTCTTTTCCATGACATAGACGTGGGGCCTTATTGACCTCCTGGTACCTCTCCTATTCAACGACGAGGAGAGGTGGCTCCAATGCCATGATGGGATGCTGAAGATTATGAGGTAGTGGAGCAAAACTTCCAGACATGCCTATCGAAGAGGTCCCTCGGTGTTATTAGCGCCATACGGTGGGTGTGTCAGAGTCCATTGGCTGACTGCTTCATAGGGTTTCCCGGGAAATCATGTGTTATCATGAGTGTCACCCATGACACTACTTTGTAGAAGCTATGAGCTTCAGATGTTGAAATTTTGGTCCTTGGACAAAACTTTTTTGTAAAAAACTTTTGATCGTTATATACATATATACGACTTCTACCAGCTTATCTTGTGTTATGTGATACATGTGATGTGATTGGTTTATAAATGGCCCAAATGTCTGTCTAATACATAGTTAGCTAATGCATCAGTTAATGTATTTAGACATCTAGGAATATGATGATACTCAATATAATCAAAATAACGTTCCAAGAGGCGAATTCATAAATATGCCCTTAATAAAGTAGGACTTCAAATAGCATAGACATTACTTAACTGTAGTACTACTAGCTGGGAATCGAGTCATATAACCAAGTGATGGATACTGAGAGAGATAGCATCAATCAACAATTCGATAACGATGCTATACTCTGCAATATTGTTGGTCACATGACCGAGACACACACCTCATAGAGTGATAAGTTCATTTGTAGGGGCGTAAATTGCCCAAGCAACAGAAGTAAGGTTATGAGTACTACGGATAGTGCCATCAACGAAGCCAATGTGGGGTAGCAAAGACTCTGACATATGGAAACCAAACACAACATAACATAAGGGCAGAGACCAGATAACAAAAAAACATACTACAGTAACACACAAGAAGTATGATACAATAAAATACAAGTACTCATGCACAGGTGATCTTAGGCATAATACTTCTTTAAGTACAACCCATTTCTGGGTTCACTCAAAGGGATACCATTGTAATCCACTAACTCATAAGATCCTTTGTCCAAAACTTGTTTAATGATATAAGGACCTCTCCACATAGCTTCTAATTTCCCGGCTCCTAGCATATCTCGATCTTGTTCATAAAGGAGAACCAGATCTCCTTCGGAGAAAATGTGAGGCTTGACATGTTTGTCATATTGGGCCTTGACATGTTTCTTCTGGGATTCTATGACTAGGGCGGCATCGCGACGAGTTTCTTCTAATCACATGAGATATAATAGATGTTCTTCTTTGGCAGAAGTATTTGGGAGGAGTTCGATGACTAGTTTTAGGGAGGGTATCTCACATTCAATCGGTAGGATGGCTTCTAGACCATAGACTAACTGGAATGGTGTAAACTCAGTAGAAGACTTAACGGACGTCCGGTAAGCCTAGAATGCTGAAAAAAACATTGTGTGCCAACTTGTTTTGTGAATCACTATCATTCGTCGAAGCATGGTTATGAGGACTTTATTAATCAATTCAACTTGGCCGTTGGCTTGTGGGTAATAGGGTGTTAAGTTTTCATGGCGAAGACTCAACTTTTCAGTGAGTTCGGACATCATGAAGTTCTAAAGTGGCTACCATGATCAGTGAAGATAGCCTGAGGAACACCAAAACGAGCTATGATGTGATTGAAAATGAATAATGCTGCGGTCTTTCCGGTGTTGTCAAATGTCGGCATCGCCTTGACCTATTTCGTAAAATAATCTACGGCTACAATAATGTATCCATGCCCCTCGACCGAGTGGGGGTGACTGTCATGAAATCGATACCCCATTTTGCAAAGGGACCGACAGAGACCACAGGGTGAAGAGGAGCAGGATGTGACCGTATCTTATGGTTGTAGGTCTGGCAAGCGTGGCATTTTTGGACGGCAATTATACAATCGTTAAATAAAGAAGGCCAAAAACACCTTGCTCGTAAGATCTTCTCAGTAGCATACCCAGACATATGACCACCACAGGTTCCAGAATGGCAGTCATTTAAGGCTTTCTTGGCTTCGTCAAACCTGAGGCAGCGTAAAAAACTTAGTCAATCCCATGATGATAAAGAGTATCACCGAGGATAATATACTGATGGGCTTGGTAGCGTATTTGACGTCGGTCAGTACTGGACAAATTGGGTTGGAAAGTATGGCTTTGGAGATATATGATGATATTTCTGTACCAAAGATCATCGAAACTAATTAGGAAAAGGGATTCATCGGGAAATGAATTGGCTGCTACATTTTCCATTTCAGAGTAGGGAAAGTCGCATATCAACTCGGAAAAAACTAAGGATTTCTTGGACTTAGCGCTTTCAAATTCCAAGTTAAACTCCTGTAGTATCACGATCCACTTGGAGTATTTTCCCTCTAGCAGTTGATGGGTGAGAATGTGTTGCATAGGGTTGCAGTTAGAAATTACCGTAGTCTTACGAGAGAGGATATAGTGCTGGAAACGTTGAATTGCTTGGACGGATGCCAATGCTAGTTTTTTGACATGAAAATACTTGGTTTCGGTAAGAGTTAGACTTCAAATCAAGTAATAGATAACATGTTCATCATGAGAATCATCTTCTTGGACAAGAACCATAGCGATGGTGTAATCCGAGGCTGCGAGGTAGAGGAGATAATCGTGACTGTAATCGGGTGGGAAGAGAAGCGGAGCACGTGTCAGTGACAGTTTCAAAGCTTCGAAAGATTTGTTTGTGATGGTATCCCATACGAACTCGGACCCCTTTTTGAGTAGTCGTGTAAATCCAAGAGTTATCTTAGCATAGTTTAGGATGAAACAACGAAGAAAGTTTGCTTTCCCTTGCAAACTTTGTAACTAGTGAAGCGAAGAAGGAGGAGGGAGATTGAGAATTGCCTCAACCTTTAAAGGATCTACCCTGATCCCTTGACGTGAAATAATAAAGCCTAGAATTTGGCCGGATTCTACGCAAAAAACGCATTTGTGAGGATTCAAGCATATATGGTAAAAATGACATCGGAGGAAAATGGCTCAGAGGTGTATTGGATGATCGAACCGGCACATGGAATGAGCAGGTAAGTCATCGAGATATGGCTGCATGATGTGCTTGATATCATGGAAGGCATAATACATAGCGCGCTGAAAGGTTGCGCCGGCATTTTTTAGACCTAAGGGAAGTTTTCGATAGGAAAAAGTGCCCCAAGGACAAATACAAGCAGTTTTGTGTTGGTCCTTGGGAACAATATTGATTTGATTATATCTAGAGAAACCATCCATCAGAGAGAAGATTTCTCTTCTAGCATAATCATCAACAATCTGGTCGACGAAGGGGGTAGGAAAGTTGTCTTTAGGACATGCTTTGTTAATATCCCTATAATCAACGCACATGCGAATTGTGCCTTGTTTCTTGTCAATTAGGACAAGTGAGAGCCACTGGGTAAATAAAGTTGGCTTTATGAAGTTTCTTGACTTCAAGCTTGATAGAAGCCGCTTTACGTGGGTGAACTGGATGAAGGCATTGCTGGACGGGTTTAGCGTCTGGGTATGTCTTAATCTCATGTATCACAATGTCGAGGTCAATACCTGACATTTCTTCATAGCTCTGGGTGAAGACATCACAAAATTCTTTGAAAAGTGACTTGCAGGTGACGATTTCTTCAAGGGAACATGAAGCTTCGATATGCACATTTTCGACAATTCCAGGTTTGATGGATATGTCGATGGGAATGGTGGGTGAGATATTGCTTAAGTTCCCTTCGGAAAACACATCGTGTGTGGACTTGGGAACGATTGAAATGACGACAACGGTCGACGGGGTCGAGATCCATTGGTAGCTCTCGATGGTGTGTTGTTCCAGGAAGAGAATGTAATGATGATGTCCATCGTCCCAGGGGGTGTCTTCCATAACAAAAATAATCATCTTGTCCATGGGAAAAATGACGTGGAATGGATCTGGAGATAAATCACCAAGAGAGGGGGTAAGAGGAGTTGTCGATTGAATGGCCTGGTAGACAGATTCAACCGGACTCAAAGGAATTTCGTCGCCATAACGAAGATGATCACCGAGGTCGGGAACCATCCATGGGTCGTGAGACGCAGGGGTTCCGGTGGAGATCATGTTGATTGAAGCGACAAACGGATATGGAACATCGGGTGGTGGGATGGGGAAGGTACCCATTAACGAAGAGTCTTTAAGAAGACCCACACCTACGTTCTCGTATTTGGGGGGGTTTTGGCAATAAACTTTACGTTGCTAGTACGCGTATCCGAGTTAAAGAAGGCTAATTGGTCAACGATAATTACCTTTCCTTGATGTGGGAAACATACAACAAGAAAAAGAGTCGACACAACTGCGCGCATGGAATCAATCCAGCTATGGACAAGAAGGAGGTTGTAATGGAGAGGAGCGTCGAAGACTTCCACTTCAACTTGGACCTTTTTTCCTTCTAACGTGATTGGTAGTGAAGGGAGGACACCGTAAGGCTTAAAACCTGAGCCATTAAAGGCTTTGAGTGTGTTGTGGGATTCAGACAAAGAGGGAGAACCGATGGCTTTCCAGCAGGTAATAGACATTACACACGTCGAGGCACCCTCGTCGATAACAGTTCTTCAAATGTTTTTGTCAGAGAAAATAACTTGTATTTGGAATGCGAGTTGAGGGGGTAACCTTGGAATATGATCTTCCAAGTCAAAAATTATTAAATTTTTATCCGTGGGGTTGATTCCACTGATAGATTTCAATAGTGCCTTCCGTTGTGTAGGACAACTTTGAAGGACTTCGAGGGCTAACATCATGGATGGTGCTTGGGCCAGATCTTCAACAATGCTGTAGTTCTGGGCAGCACGGGCATGAGGATTGAAAGCCGATTTTCGAATGATGCCCTTTGGAGGAGGGAAAAGGACTGTGTCGAGGCTCGATCATTCAAGATGAAGAGGACCATTGGTAGGTGGAGTGGGAGATGGTTGGACCAATGAAGGAGGTATAGCATCAACCTTCTCTTTGGAGGAAGAATAATATTTGGCTCAAGTGGTAAGTGTGATGTCACTTTGCTTTGAATCATCTGTACACATTAAGACATAAGATATAGTGGAGGGGTATGGTTGGTCATGAATGACCAATTGGGCCTATTGTTGAGAGGGGAAGGGTTGTGAAAATACGGCTGGAGTGGGCGGTTTCATGGTCCCTTGAAGGAACTTATTAACCTCGGCACGTCATGGAAAATCCTTAGTGTAGTGATCATCACCACAAATAAGACAAGGGTATCGGGGTTTGCGCTTATCCCTATCATCAACATGTAGTGTTTTGGTTCTTTTTGCTTGCGAAGTATTATTTTCTTCCTTATTCTTACCCTTTCCCTTTCTGGATTTGTTTTTACCGGCAAGGGTAGATTAGACAACATTTACCTCAGAAGTCTTGCTGGTGGGAGGGGTAGGAGATGGAGCATTTTGAACATTAGAAGAAATGGGTTTGGGGTTGTTGCTAGAGGTTTGGATGGAATGCGACTGGGCATGGAAAGTGCTAGTCACACTGTCAGCTGCATGAGTAGCAACGAGAGTAGTTGAAGTAGTGGAAGTAGAAGGACGAGGCACATTAGGGAGTAAGTTGTAAAGAGTACCCATTTATGAGTAAATGAGGTCAAGGTATTGAGCATGACTAATGGCCTGCTCTTCCATGACAACTCCACCCATGGCGATGTCAAGACCAATGTCGTTCATGAATGATTTCGTGAACCACTCTGCTAACAAATGATCTGGAAGTTCGAGTTTGATGAGACGTTGTCTTCACCGCCACTCATGAATGTGATCGGAGATATGAGTGGATTTTTTTTGTTCAAAAGAACTCAAAATCTTGGTCCCTGTTTCATAACAGATCGGTAATTGGTAGTGGGTGAGGAAAGCCATAGCTAGGGTGTTGAAGTCGATGAAGAAACCTCGTGGAAATTCTATATACCACTTCACGGAAGAACCCATGAAAGTTTGTTGAAAAAGGCGTAAACGAATAGAGTCATCCATCAAGGAGTTGGATGAGCACCAAAGGTGAAAAGTAGTTTGGCCGGTATGGCAGGCCATTGGGGAGAGTGATGGATTGGATCATTTAAAATCCTTGACAGATCCAGGAGGTCCAAAGTGGCTAAGAAAGGTAACTGTCTATTCACATGCGGGTACTGGTGGCTTTGGGGAGGGAGTCGCGTCGGCAAACCAGTGGGACCATAAGAAGTCTGCATATAATGTGAAGACCCAGGCAGATTCAGTGGTTGTTGTGGAGGAAAGTAACTCTTGGGATTGTATCCTTGAACAGGGGTGTGGGGTTGAGCATTCGAGCCCCAAATAGGATTAGACGTACCTGGATATGGTTGGCCTATACTAGGGGGTATAATGGATGTATCTTGAGGCTATTTCCCCCTAGTCGATTGAGGATTATGTTGTATCAAATGATTCCAATATTGGGCCAAGGATGGAGGTATGTTTTTTCCATAGGTTGGGGTCGGTGGGGGTTGTGCTCCGAACGGGGATTGTGTTCCAATCGAGGGTTGTGTTCCAATTGGTATTTTCCCTACAAGGGGGGGTTGAGTTAATCCTCCTTGGTGAAATTGTCCACCAATGGGAATCTGGTAATTTGGTGTGAACGACGACATGGTGCCACTAGGATCAGCGCCGTCGATAGAGGATGAAAAAGGTCCTCTAAAAGGGGGCGGAGGAAGTGTCGAAATGAAACCGGGAGGACAGTGCCTAGAAGAAGAGGGACCACCAGGAGTTTCGTATGTGATTTGCATAGGAACGAGAATAGAGGCATTCAACGCACGGTATCTAGGTGGAAGTGTCGAGGTGATTCTAGGCGAAACTAGTGTGCCAATGGGAGCTTGGGTAGCCGCGGTAATCTCAGTGTGAAGACTCATAGTATCTGTGTAATGGGCCATTTGTAAAGGGAGAGTCAGGATGTGGTTAGCTTGCGGAGCTTCTGTACCAAGAAAATAGTAAGCAGTAGTCAACGGTACTATGTCTGGATTAGACGTTTTGGGTAGCTCAGGTAAGACAGTGATATCAACGCCTGCTCTCGAGCCAAAGAGGTCTCGTCTAAAAATGCTGGTAGCCCAAAAAGGATCTTGAACCTCAGGTCCTAGAAAGGTCCAGTTGGTGATCTAGAAGAATGAACAACTAGTTCTCTAGAAGAAGTCAGCCACAGAATACGTCTCTCGGAGTCAGGGTGAAGTCGAAATTCCTCTCAAGAATTGGAAATTCGAAATCATTCTAGAGATTCAGTTCTTTCCACTTGTGGAGTGGTGACGTCTTGGACTTCACTCTATTGAGGAGAGCCCTCCAGTGAGCTGGTAGGAAAGGGCTGAGAACCTTGCATATTTTCTAGGGGTAAGCCCTACATTCTACGTGAACGACGTGGAGGGTCAATTGTGAACGAGTTAAAAACTTACGAAGAAAATTCTACGATCAACTTGGGTAAACAAACAACATGCACTAGTAAAAAATCTAGGAAGGAAAACTAGGCAAACAAGACCTTCTAATTC
>WSFP011478974.1:0-16493 GCA_009831015.1 Picea engelmannii
GACTAAGATATTCCATGTACATGTGGCAAAATCATCCATTTCACTTGGTGCAATGCTTTCACAACTCGAAGAAGATAACAATGATCACCTAGTCTATTTTGCCAGCAGGAAATTATGAAATTCTGAGAAAAATTGCACAACCATGGAGCATGGAGGACTCGATATGGTATATTTTAAGCCCTATAAAAATCCCCATGTTATGTACACAATCCCTTATTAAGCCTTATATATTGAATTATTACATTTCTAGTAGGTTGGATAGAATCCTTCATTGCACCCTTTCATCATAATTGTAACCCTTTGTCTCCTATATATATATATATATATATATATATATATATCAAGGAGCTCTAATATTAGGATCATGTTATCTCATCTCATATTGTATTTTGAAGTGGATCTATTGTAAACAGAGGCTTCCCCCTCGAAGTGGACTGAAATTATTTACTTTTTATCAATTTTAAGGCGTTGGATCATAACATTTGGTATGAGACCTCATTGATCCTAGGGTTTTTCTTCTCCAAGAAATTCATCTTAGAATTTTCGATATAATTTTTTTTTTTCTGTGATGAAGGAGACTGTGAAAATTGGAGGTTATCTAGAGGACATACCCAAGTCATTGTGGTAAAAATTTCAGCTTCCGGTTCATCATAATTTCAGAGATACAACCTGTTGAAGATAGGGTATCTTACTAGTCCCATTAACTAGTCTCAAATAGGTGTTCCATGTAAAACCATCATATATTCTCCAACGAGGCTCTAAATTATATGAGACTAGTTGCATTGGAAATAGGACAACATTTAGTATTTCTAGTATAATTTTCAAAATCAGATAGAAAATATTGTGCGCGTGGCACACTGTACAATTTTTCTCTCCTGGAAAGGCCAAAAATCAACAAGGTGTGGGGAAGTTACCATAACTTCCACATGACACATCCAATTTTTATCAGACCTATGGCATTGAAGATAGGACATATAAAAGGACTATAGAACATAATTTCAAACTTAGAAGGGTCAAAATTTTAGAGATACACCAAAAGGAAGGTCAACCAGGAGGACAAACTCTAGATTAAGGTTTTAAAAGGTACATAACTTACAATTGGCATAACGTTTTTTGGAAGATCTATTTCTGGTGATTTAAAATTTGTGATAAACATGGAATGGAGTGTTATTATTATTATTACTGCATATGGGTTCTAAAAAGGTGACAACACGTAATAAACCTCCAGAAGTCTCATCTATGACTCAAGAGGAAAATGAGGACATACATAATAGGTTGTCCCTATTGGAGGTACAACTTAAGGATTTGAGTGACAATTCTAATAATTGGGTAAACTCACAAAGACAAATTCAAGAAATGAAAAGGAACATGGATCATATGGAAAATAAGATGGAATAAAATAAGAATGACATTAAATAAAAAATACAAAATTCCATGAAGGAAATGCAAAAGTCCATGTCTTCCATGATCTTTCAAGATCTAGATGAGAGATTCCCTAAAGGAGATATGAAAAGGAAAGGGGCTCATGAAAATAAAGGTAGTATTCATGTTGAAAAAACCGCCAATAATAATCCATTTTCAACTAGTGAATCTAACTCCAATAGTGAAGTTAATCACGGTGGGGGTCCTAAATTCAACTTTCCCAAAATTGAATTAAAGAAGTTTGATGGTACAAATTTCTTTACCTAGGTGAACCAAATAGAGAAATATTTTGAACTACATAATATTATGGATGATAAGAAAAGGATTCACATAGCAACCTTGAACTTTGAGATAAAACCATATCAATGGTATCAATGGATAGCGAAAAGGAAACCTCCTTTATATCACTACACTTGGGGTTTATTTACAAGAGACTTAGAAGCACAATATGGGAAAGTTTGGGAACATGACTACTCCAGTCAATTGACAAGAATCAAGCACTTAGGTGATATTGAAGTTTATAATTCAGAATTCCAGGTATTGGCCACAAAGGTGGATAACATAAGTGATGAACACTTGTTGGAATCTTACATGGATGTATTAAAAGAAGACATTAAACATGAGTTTTTCTTAAGACAACCTACAAATATTGTGGAAGCTATGCAAAATGCTCGTCATATTAATGAAAAAAATAAGGCCACACACAAGTCTAGCCTTGGAAGCATAGATAATTTTGGGAGTCATAAGACAAGCATACCTCAACCAAAAAGGTTGACACCTCAACAAATGGATGAAAGAAGAGAAACAGGACTATGTTTCAATTGTGACAACAAGTACATTAAAGGGAATAAATGTAGTGAGAAGAAATTATTCTACATAGACTGTGAAGAGGAAGAATATAGTGTACCTAAACCAACAAGGTTGACACCTCAACAAATGGATGAAAGAAGAGTAAAAGGACTATGTTTCAATTGTAACAAGTACAATAAGGGGCATACATGTGGCAAGAAGAAATTATTCTACATAGACTGTGAAGAGGAAGAAGATCAAGAATTGGAACCATCACAAGACCCAGACCTAGAAGAGACTACTCCAACAATATCTTGTCATGCATTGGCTGACATCGTTACTCCACAAATCCTCAATATTCAAGGACACATCAAAAAAGAAAAAAGGTAACAATATTGATTGATTCGGGTAGCACCCATAATTTCATCAATTACATATTAGAAAAAGGTCTCAATTTCTTTGTATATCCTGCACCAGAGTTTCAAGTAATGATTGCAAATGGAGGTACCACAAATTGTTCAGGGAAATGCCATAGTATTAATCTCAACATAGGGGAGTATTTTATGGATATCCCCATGATTTCCATCCAAATGGGGGGTGTTGATGTTGTATTAGGGGTCCAATGGTTGCAATCATTGGGAATAGTGGCCATTTATTTTCAAAATCTTTTCATGAGATTTTCCTCAAATGGCAAGGAAATTGAGCTTAGAGGTATCGAAGGGAAATCCTCTAAAGTGATAAGCTATAATAACATGGAAAAATTACTCAAAAAGGGACACCAAGGTGTAATTGCACAATTGTGCTCACTTGATGTTCAAACTTATATAGGCTCTGCTCCATCATATCTCCAAATGATTATCAACAATTATTCCAAGGTATTTGGTGAAATTCTGAAGGGTCTTCCACCACCTCGAGATCATGACCATGCTATTCATTTGCAACTAGGAAGTGTACCACCTAACATTAGGACTTACATGCATCCATATGCACAGAAGAGTGATATTGAGTGCATGATCCAAGAAATTTTAGAGGTTGCATCATTCAACATAGCCAAAGTTATTTCTCTTCACCATTGGTGTTGGTTACAAAAAATGATGGTTCGTGGCGTATGTGTTCAGATTATAGGCAGCTAAACATAATGACCATCAAAGATAATTTTCCTATCCTTGTCATTAATGAATTATTAGATGAGTTACATGGAGAAAAATTCTTTACTAAGTTGGATCTTTGTTCGATATATCATCAAATCAAAATGAGGAAGGAAGACATTCCTAAAACAACTTTTAGAACACATGAAGGTTATTATGAGTTTTTGGTTATGCCATTTGGATTGACTAACACACCTTCAACATTTCAAAGCTTGATGCATTCTATTTCCAATCCCTTCCTTAGAAAATTTGTGTTAGTGTTTTTTGATGACATACTAATGTACAACAAATATTGGGAAGAGAATGTCATCTAAAAATACTGGGAAGAGCATGTACAACATGGTGATAGAGTATTACAACTATTGAAAGAGCAACAACTTTATGCAAAGCCTTCCAAGTGTGCCTTTGGGGTTCAAGAAGTAGAATATCTGGGTCATATTGTATCTCATGAAGGTGTAAAAGTGGACCCTAACAAAATTAAATCTATGAGGGAACGACCAATTCCCAAAGTCTTGAAGAAACTTAGAGGATTCTTAGGATTAACACACTATTGCCACAAGTTTGTCAAGAACTATGGGAAAATAACAACCCCTCTAACAACATTATTAAAGAAGGAATCATTTTCTTGGACCAAAGAGTCAACCAAATCTTTTGAAAAACTTAAGGAGGCTATGTGTACAACTCCTGTATGGCCACGCCTGACTTTACAAAAACATTTATTGTGGAGTGTGATGCCTCATGCCATGGAATTGGTGCATTTTTAATGCAAGAAGGAAGGACCCTTTCCTTTGAAAGCAACCAACTTCAAGGAAGAAACTTATTGAAACCCATTTATGAAAAATAAATGTTGGCCATACTACATGCAGTTCAGAAATGGTGCCCCTACCTAATAGGAAGACACTTCAATGTAAAATCATGTCATGACAGTTTGAAGTACTTCTTGGAGCAACAATTATCTTCAGAAGAGAAACAAAAATGGGTTACAAAGATGTTGGGTTATGACTTTGAAATTATCTACAAAAAATGAAAAAAAAATGTTGTGGTAGATGCCCTTTCCAGGAGAGAAGAAGAAATAGAAGGTTCATTATGTCCTATTTATATCTTGAAATCTGATTGGGTGGAAGAAGCAAGGATAAAATGAAATCTAGATCAAGAGGTATGCAAGATCATTCAAAAACTACATGAAGACCCCAGTTCAATAGATAATTTTGTATGGAAGAATGATTTGCTATGGTATCATGATCACCTATACTTATGTAAGAATTCCCAACTCAAACAGAAGATCCTTCTGGAATTGGACACTTCTCCTACAGGGGGGCATTCAGGATTCTTGAAAACATACCATAGGATCAAGAAGGATTTTTTTTGGGAATGTCTTAAAAATGATGTTCAAAAGTTTGTGTTTGAATGTTTGGTTTACCAACAGAATAAGGGAGATACAATCAAGACTCCAAGTCTCCTACAACCATTAACTATACCAAACCAACGTTGGGAGGAAGTTTCCATGGATTTTATTACAGGTTTACCCAAATTTGAAGGAAAGACTATCATCATGGTAGTAATGGATCGAATAACAAAGTATTCCCTTTTTTTCTCTCTTTCTCATCCTTTTAAAGAAAGTACAGTAGCAACAACATTCATGGAAACAATTCAACAACTACATGGAGTCCCCAAGATTATTATAAGTGAGAGAGACCCAATTTTCACGGGAAATTTTTGGACTGAATTATTTTCTTGTTTAGGTACTCAATTGGCTCATAGTTCATCTTACCACCCTCAATCTGATGGGAAACTAATATAGTGAATAAATGTCTAGAAGAATATCTTCATTTCTTTGCATCCGATAAACAAACATATTGGGTCAAGTGGTTTCCCTTGCCGGAATAGTTAACAAACATTTGTTAACTATTCTTGTGTTCACTTTATGTTGATTTAGATATATATATTTGTTGATAAACATTGGTTACTAACTGATGTTATTAGGGACAACAAGCTTCACTTGCTTGTCCACTTGATTATATTGCAACATATGCTTGTTTTTCTGGTGTCTCGAGCTGGTATTCACACTTGGCGGTCACTCAATTTACTTGGCAAACCTTGGATCTTCCCAATAATTCATTTCAACCCTTCCACATTGTTGACCACCAATTTCAACTAGGTGTCAATGTCATGTACATAGAGCTATGTACCTTGTGGTACAACATAGTTGAAGACTTATGGCTCAGCAGGGCAATTTTAACCCTGACACTTCTTTCTGTGTACACAGAATGTTCGTTCCCCTGTGTGGGATAAATTTGAAATATGTTAGAATGGGTCAATTTTTATTTAGTTGCATAGGAATTTATCATTAGGGAAGTCCTTTCATCGAGTGTTTTTTTCCTTAGGTAATTAATCTTGCTTTTCAACGATTTTAATTACACTTCAGTTTTTCACTCAATAATCTTCCAAAGTGGTGAAAGGCGTTCTAATAATCGAGCCCAATGGGTGAATAAGGTTTAAAGAAGTTATAAATTAACATGCTATACATCTCCTAGAGTCTTGCGGAATTCCATTAAGTTTTGATAGGATTTTTTAATAATTAAAATTTTCTGTAAATTGAAAATTTTAATTATTTTTTATGAAAAATGTAAAAATTTAGTCCTTGTGGATTTTGTATAGGGGTGTGAGTACTAAAAAAAAATGCCTTATGACCCCCTATACCCTTGGATCAAGTTTCAACTCAATTGGACAAGTTTTGCTAGGTCATTGTCCATGAGGAGTCCAACTCAGTCAAAAATCAACAAATAATTGGCTAAGGTAAAAAAGCCAAAAATTGTAAAAGTGACTAAAGTCAAGAAAATAAGTGAGAAAATGTTTTTTAATGTATTTCCTAAGTTGKAAAATTCAAAATCCACTTAGAAKAACCCCCCCAAGTCAAGTTAACAACTTAAGTTGAGTCTCCCTAGTGAGAGGGGCTCCCCCCTTCTTCATGAACTTAGGGGAAAGTAAAAATTAAAGTGAAAAAAGTGTCAAAACCCTAAGTGYGTCSTTCCTACAGCCTAACCTCATGTTTGAACAAGTGGAAAGGGGTTTTACCCMTTCACACCTCACCCCTCAAACCCTAACTCACTACCAAAACCCTAAAAGTGCACCCTCCTTGACTTGTTCTCACTCTCTTGGATGGGTGACACTTGTAACTCATCCAAGAGGGGTCTCTCCTCTCTCCCTCCTTTAAAAGGAAGCTCCTTCTCATTTTGACATGAGTTTTCTCACAACAACTCTATTATGCCAAAATCACTCTCCACTCTCTCTCTCCCTCTCCCACTTTCTTCTTTGTAATCTTAGTGCAAGTATTTGCAGCCACATTTTTTGGATAATAAAAGTGAAGCTTTGGAGGATCTATTGTGTGCATTTGGAGTATTCTTGGTGCTATGGTATGGTGTTCTTAATAAGGTAATATTGCTGCAATTTTTTGGTATTTCCTTGCTTGCATTGTTTACTTGGAGACCCAAGCAAAGTATTTTGTTTGGGATAGATTTATGGTAGTATTGCTATAGATCTTTGTGGGTTGTGTTTACTTGTGTTTGGAAAGTATTTTGAAAGCCATTTGGATATACTCACCTTCCTGTTTGATTTTTGTAGCAAGGATTTACATATCTGCAGGTTACCAAAGTCTTGGAGGAGTGAATTTCAGATCTGGAAATTCATTTATCCAACCATCTAAAGCTCTTTTTTTTTTTTTTTTTTTCATTTTCAACCATCTATATTTCAATTTTAAGCATTATTCTCCTCTAATATTGCAATATAATCTCCTTTTTCATGTTCATATTTTTATAAAATAATTGTTGTTTAATGTACTAACACATAATAATTTGTTCCAAGTCATTTTTAGCAATTTCCAGCAAGCAAATCTTGATGTTTTATGCAGGTTTTCGCCAGTAGAAGGGAGTATTTTGCCCATTTTTTGCCCCAAAAGAATCAAGGAAGCATCCAAGAGTTGTGGTGCCAAACCCTTTCCCCCTTCTTATTTTCTAAAGCATTGTAAGCAGCCCAAGAGAGTCTCTTGGGCTTGCATTCTCTATTTTACTTTGCAAATCTACAAAATTGTAATTTGGTTGTAGCATATCGCCCACACCTTGCATAGTACTTGACTTTGCCATCCATGCAATATCATGAAGGCTAGCTTAAAAGTTAATTTTTTGTTTTTGATTAAGATTGTTGCCCCACTTCTCCCACAAAGAGAAGGTTGAGTGGCTAGGTTAGTTTGTTTTATTTCATTTCATCTTATTTTATTTTACCCACCTTGGCACAAAATCGATAGACTTGTCCTCCACATTATGCCATAGTTGTGAGGTTGCTATTTAATTTCAAGTTATTTCATTTATTTAACTACGCCACACCTTGCATTGTGTTTGGCTTAGCCAACCTTGCAATATCGTGAAGGCTAGTTTAGTTTCATTTTTTCAAAGTAATCAGATCGATGCCCCGCCTTCTGCCCTGTATTCCCTCCCCTTTCCACTTTGTGGATCTTGGGTAACTAAGAAAGGACAAAGGACCGTGTGGATAGATTAATTAGACACCCAATCTATTATTGTTTCAACCATCAAAATAGGGTGACTTGGGAGGCTAGAAGGGGTTGAAGCCGGGGACGGTTTTACGACACTACGTGTCCTCCTTGTTGAGCGCCCGAGCATTTTGGATTTGACCTGTGGAGCTAGGGAAGAACCTTGATTGTTCTTCTTATTGAGCACCCAACACTTCCTTTTGTTGAAGGGATAAGGACTTGGGGTAGTCACATAGATTAGGATTGGCTCAATTTACATTTAATCCCCCTAAGCTCAAGAGAGACCTAAAAACTTGCTAAAATCAACCTACACAATTTTCACAACATTTACATTCCAAGTTTAGCTATTTCGTTTCAAGCAATTTACTTTCCAAGCATTTTACTTTTCAAGCAATTTACTTTTCGACAAATTCATTTCATGTGAATATTTGTTTTCAAACCATTTTTATTTCAAGTATTCTTTGTTCATTTGGGCATAAGTGTTCTAAGTGTAAAGTTATTTCTCATATTTATTGTGTAGATATTTCATACTTGTAGAATAATCTTTTATATATTTCAATAAGTCATTTTTTATAATCTTTAGGCACTGGTCTAATTGTTGTTTTAGAAATAAAGGTTTGCATGTCATTAAAATAATTGCATAATTGCATTTGTTGCTTGTCATTGGGTTGGGTCTCCTCAATCAATAATTAAATTAAATCCTAAAACCTTAACAACAAAACTTCACATAGTTTTAATAGGGTCTACCCCCCTTGTCTTCCCTAGGAGTGAGCCTAGACGGAAGGAGTCTAGATCCAAGTGACAGTTGGTCTAGACTTAGGTTTGTGCCTCCAAGGACATACCAAGTGGTTTGGAGACTTCTCCATGACTGTAGGTGTGTAATAGGATGACAACATCTTTGGCACTGTTGTTGGGGATAAGTCTCTTATCCGTGGTTAATTGACAAAATTTATTTAATTATTTAAAAACTAAGGAATAAACTTTTTCCCTTAATTCACAACTTGAGTTGTGTTATTGATGAATTCATATATGTTGGGAAGCGTAAATGGGATGTGATTGGATATGATGGGGATCCCATTTACGACATTAAGGATCATTTCCAAAAGTTTCCTTTACAACTATCATATGACATTACTAAATTTGACGATTGGCAACAAGGTGATGATATGGTTACAGACCTATTTCAGACACCCAAGGATGACCTGGTGCTATATTATCCTAATGATTTTCGGTCATACCTTGAGGATTTTGATGATTATTCCTCTGAGCACTTGGATTTAGTCCATGAAGAATATTATCAACCATCGTTGTGCTCAGAACCTGATAGGAGTAAGGACATCGTTTGCCCGAAGAAGGATCTTTGTGACAAATTTCTCCAGCCACCTTCGATTACTTTATCTTGACGTGTCATTAAAGGTATAGTTGGTCAGTATGTCTTTTGTATTAAGTTTCCTCTAAGGAAAACCCTAAAGTTCAAGGGTAGGTTGAATACCTCAAGAAGAAGTCTATCATCTTAGCCTTTCAGCCTTCCCTTAAGATTTTGTTAGTCATCTTCTAGGTCCTTGTCAATCCTTTCCCACGTTACAAATTGTGAGGACGTCCAAGGTAGCCAACTTTTAGACCTTTTTAGTTAGTCTTCTGAACCTTTGACTTTTCACAATCCCTTCCTGAAGTGGATTGAGCACTTTCCTCAGAGAATGACTTGGCATGATTTTATCCCTCCCACCTGCCTCCATGAGTTAGACTTTATGATTTCCGATGATACAATACATTCTCTAACTCGTGTTATTTTTGTGCTTAACTTATCACTGTTTTGGTTTATGATGAAGCACAGAGGTAGGTATTGTGAGACATTGCTAGGATGGTTTCACTGGTCATTTGACTACACCTAGCATTAAACCAACAGGTATGTAGAGGTAAGTAGGTAGGCATTTGCATTCATTGTATATACCATTTGCATTTCATGCTAGAATAGTTTGTATTTCCATTTGTACATATGCTTGCTTTCATTTTCTATATTTTATATATATATGAGCCGGGGGTCATATCACCACCCCAAATGATTACTAATAGTATTATGTTGAGATCAAGCAAGTCACATGTTAGGAAAGAGATGTCGAGGTTCTCATGTGCTCTACGGTGATCACATGTCCCCGAGTTGGAGCCAAATACTATCCCCTAGCCTAGGGATAACTAAGGATATTATGTCTCGAGGCCCACGGGTCCTAGACATGGAGTATCGAGAGCCAAATCGACTTGATCATGGCCCTCGAAGGCCCATACTTTTCTTCTTCAATGCCTCCACTTTGTTAGCAGCAACAACATCCATCACATCAGCCTGGTCTTGCAACAGAAATGGGTCTTTCTCTATGAGGTAATGAGTCCGGGTATCATGGTATGTGTCACTCTGATCCTCAATTTTTTTGGATATGTGCATTTAATTTCTTTGTTTCTAAGGTGTGCTTGGACCTTATGCCTTTACAGTTGACCACACCTGGGGGGAATGAAGAGATTCCCTAGTAAGCTGGTTGCCATAGGGTTTGAGTTGTCATTGGGGGGATTCATGAAAGGTCATCGTCCGTTCCCACCATACTTACCACTTTTCATCTTTTCCCCACTCATCCATCCTATTACACTGGTCCGAGCATTGGGTTGGCCAAATATCTAAGGGTTGTACCTTACCTTGTGGGAAGAAGGGGCTAAAGGCCCAGAGGGTAAAAGTAGCTGGAAAAAGATAAAATCCAAAAGAATGAAACCTTGAGATGCTTCGCCCAGGGATCCCCGAGAAAGAAATAAAAATATTCTCGGCAAGAAACAGAGGGACCCATAAAAAATAATAAATCAAGACCTAGTTGGAGGATAGAGGGTCTCATCATGAGAAAACCTATTAGCTCCATAGGCATGTAGAAGTGTGACACTACCAACAACTGCTTACCACACCAGGGTAGTGGCTCTTGGTGGCATAGCCAAGAGAAAGGGGGTCTCATCATGAGCCAACCTTCTCATTTCTATGAAATGCTTGTGGGTAACATTTCCACCATTGGTCACCACGCCAGGGCAGTGTCCCCTAACTAGCCTCTTGAAAGAAAAAGAAATAAGAATAAAAGATAAAAGGCATGAATGGGCTTGGAAACATTTGCATCCATGACAAGGTGCAACTCACCCTCTTCAGAGGCACCCACAAGTAAGCCATACATTTCCCTGCTATCACTGCACCCATTGCCCAGACATCCTTTACCACCTCATCCACTCACATGGCCTAGATTTGACTTCACTCAAGAACATCCCACATCCAATGAGCATTAGCCCAATAGGACGTCCTAGCATCCCCTTCAAACTTGGCTTGTAGAATAGCATAACATCTTTGAGCACTTGTCCGGGTAAAAGGGGTTTCATACACATGTTTAAATAACTTGATGACTAGATGTGATTGACATTTCTATGATCCCTGTGACTTATGATCCCATGGAGGGTGTATTTATTGATGTCGCAAGGCCACACTCGATGGACAAATACATATGGGGAGATGATTAGTTCGAACCTCCGTAGGGCTAAAATCCCACCTAATGGATACTGAGACCCCAATTAGGGACAAAGACATATCAAAAGATTACACCAGAGAGAGAGGATGATGTTTCAGTAGGGGCAGCTTGGCAGGCCTGGACCCAGGGGGGTTGTTCCCTTTCCACCATGATGTAGGCCTTGAAAGGCCCATGCCATCACCCAGGTCATTCATGATGTCACCCAACGTTTTGGATGTTTTGGAGGTAGTGGTGTGCCAAGTGGCACGTGTGGCAGGTTCCTAAGGCCCAGGGAGGCCTAACGTTTTGCTCCAAGAGGCCAACGTTGCCCAAAAAGGGCCTAACGTCACCCTAAAAGGGCATGACGCCACCTTTACAGCTTATTTTAGAGTTTAATTATGACAATCAATGTAAAAACTGGATATTAAGTGTAACAAGCCATGTCAACCTTTTAGACCTAATTCTAGTCTTTGTAACTGTATAAATAAGGGGGAAATCACTCTTATTTTGGGATCATCTTTCACTCACACTTGTGAGGACTGAAATTTACACCCTCCTTAGGGTTTCTTGGCTGAAATTTTAGCCACACTTGTTGAAGGAGGCTTATTTTGGATTATTTTGGCAAAGTTCTTGGTGGATGTGTTCAACTAAGGTTCTTCTTGATGAATTCTTGATGTATGTAAGTGGATTTTCTACAATTCTTCTTAATTGAATGGTTATAGTTTATTTATCTTGCATTTACATTTAAGATTATGAAATTTCTTGATTAAACCCTAGGAAGACTAACACATGTTATCGTCCTAGCTTCAAAAGCCTTCACCTACTAGATCTTGTCAAAAGGCCAATTTTTTTGAAGCATGAGCTAATGCCTTGCCATTGCAACACCTTAGCATCCATTGCTTCACATTAGATGATTTTTCTTCATCATTGAGTTAGAGAGGGGGGAAATCTACTAAGGCCTAGGGTTACCTACACCTTAGTAGCTATTTTCCCCTTAGGGTTTGATAATTGGAGCCTTGGGTTTACCAACACTCCAATTTATCAATATCTCTTGTCTTTAACTCTTCCATTATCATTTTACTTCAACATTTTCTGCTGCATTATTGACTCCATTTGTCCTAAAGCACTAGTCTAAGTCCTCTCTTGAGTGATTGATCAACATAACCTTCAAAACCTACCCTTTGAGCAACCTACTAACAATTTCTAACCCTAGAATAGCCTAACCTATGAACAATATTGTTGTTATTACTAAAGTAAGCTACAACCATTAGATGCAGCCTTAAAATCTCATAAAAGCAATTGAAACGACTGATTTATACCTTGTCTTATTTGCTTCTATCAAATGCTAGTATTATGATTTCAATGGTTAGTGATTCTTAGTCATTTTGAAGCTATTTTCAAGGCATTTAATGTGAAGTTTTGCTCTATAAAGATTGTTGTTATAAATTTTCTGTTTACTTCATCATATTTAGAAAATTGCTTTTCTCAAGAAAGTCCATGGTTTTATGAAGTGCTAACTAGCAAGTGTACTTGCAAATATATCTAGTTTATTGTTGCTTTGTTCTGGGCAGGTACACTTTGACATATTATCTTTTTCATTGGTTATAAAACCGAACTTTCTGATCGATGGTGACTTGTGAGAGGGATCTTTATCTAGCCACTTTGAATTTGCCTTCTCAAATCCCCAGGTCACCGGGGACGTCTCCCCAGGGCCTACCACCCTAAATAGAAAGAGACATCCTATTAAGGTGACAGTGATAGGATAGTTTCCTATTACGCCAATTTGCTTTCCTTTAACCTTTTCTTCTATCAAAGTATAAATTGCGTGATAACAGATAGTAAAATGATTAAGGTGTGTTATCCCCTATCCTAGGGATAACTAAGGAGATTATGTCTCGAGGCCCACAAGTCCTAGACATGGAGTATCAAGAGCCATATTGACTTGAGCCTAGCCCTGGAGGGACAATCCTTCTTCTCTAGCGCCTCCATTCTATCAGCATCGGCAACAACCATCCCATCGGCCTGGTTCTGAAGTGGCAGTGGGTCTTGATGCATGAGGTAATCGTCTGAGTATCATGGTATGTGTCACTCTAATTCTCAAAGCATTTGAATATGTGCATTTAATTCTATTTTACTTCATGACGTATGCTTGGACTTTATTCCTTTTGACTTCTCCATACCTGGGGGGTTGACAAAATGCCCTAGCAAGTTGGTTCCCTTAAGAGTGAGTTGCCTGTAATGATCCCAAGCCATTTTTTTTCTTGGAATCACTAACTAATCACTGATTTGATTATTATTTTTTGTGTATGCAGGTTGGGCATGAACATTTCGGACTTAGGTTTTATTCAGTTATTCAACCATCAATTTATATAAGCATCATTGTCATCATATGGAGATCATCAACACTACACAAGATAAGAACCACAAGAAAATAGCTAAACTTTATTATAAGAAAGCAAGCACCTGATACAATAGAGAAGCAGATCTAGAATAGATGGCTTCAAGACAATAATAGAGTTGCATACAAAATGCTCCCGGAGATACAAATCAAGCCTCCCAAAGGCTGCAAGAGACCAAGCTTGGAGCTAGGTGAGTGGAATCTTTCACCACTGAGCTACTCACTAGGGTTTCTAATATAAAAACCATCAAAATTGTATGCTCAAGAGCATCAACAAGAAAAATATAAAAATCTAGAATGAATGAGAGGTGCGCCCTAGCCTTCTCTTTATACTTTTCTTCTATTTCCTTGTTGAGTAAAGTTAACCCCTAGGGTTAACCCTAACTCAACCTCTAGTGCTTCTATTTCTTCATTGAGTTATATTTTAACTCTTTTTACTTTTTTATTAATTCAAATTAAGAATATAACCTTCGTTTGGTTGAATTTTCCCCTCAATGTGAGACTATGGACTAGTGGGGATGCCTAGGCCACTAAGTCTTCTCAAACCTCTTCCTCAAGAGGTGGAGGAAATTACAGTCTCCCCTACTAGAAATTGCTTGCCCTCAAGCAATTCCAAACCTGTTTCCCGTACCACTTGTTCATTCTCCCATGTGGCATCCTCAATGGGTAGATCCTTCCATCTAATCAGATACTCTTTGATGCTTCTTTTCCTAAGCCTCTTCTCCTGAACCTCTAGTATCTCTTTCGACATCAAAACGAGTTTCCCTTCTTCGTCCATGGTAGGTAGCACCTCAATAGGTATGATGTATTGGCCGATGACCTTCTTCAGGTAGGACACATGGAAGACATTATGTATCCGGTTACCCTGTGGAAGCTCCAGCTCGTATGCTACGACCCCTATCTTTCTGTTGATCCTGTAGGGTCCAAAGAAACGTGGTTGTAGCTTCTCTGCTTCGCTTCTTTTTATACAAGCCTGCCTATATGGTTGGAGCCTTAGATAGACTAAGTCACCAACCTCAAAGGTACGATCAACCCTGTGCTTGTTTGCTTGGACTTTCTGCTGGTTGTGTGCTCTCTGTAAATGATTCTTCAGTTCTCCGAGGATGTCTTGGCTCTGTTGTACCCAATCCTATACCATTGGTTCCCTGTTGTCTCCAAAAGAAATATCTACAAAATATAGTGGGTCATAACTGTATAAGGCCTTGAATGGTGTCATGCCTATGGACACGTGTTGGGTGGTGTTGTAGCAGTACTCTCCCAAGTGCAACCATTTGACCCACACTTTTTGCTGTCCTGCTACATAATTCCTAAGGTAGCCTTCTACCCATTTGTTGACTATCTCGATTTGTTCATCTGTCTGCGGGTCATAGCTGGTACTAGGGGTCAAGGCCGTACTCACCAATCTGAACAACTCCTGCCAAAATGTACTCATGAACCTGTTGTCCCTGTCACTAACAATGGTCTTGGGTAGGCCGTGCAACCTGAAAATCTACTTGAAAAACAATTCAGCCACTTGTGTTGCATTGAAGTCTGTGGCTATGGAGAAGAAGTGTGTGAACTTCGTTAACCTGTCCACCACTACAAAAATGCAGTCCTTCCCCTGCGTCCTTGGAAACCTGGTGATGAAATCCATGGATATGCTTTCCCACTTGTGCTTTGGAATGGGTAAGGGTTGTAGTAGTCTTGTTGGGTGAGTGTGCTCATCTTTGCTTTCCTGGCATGTAGTACACTCCTTGACATGCTTTATTACGTCCTCCTTGAGGCCCTTCCATGAGAACCTCTCTCTCACCTGCTTGTAAGTCTTGCTAATCCCTTGGTGCCCTGCCATTGGTGAGTCATGACATGCCTGCAATACCTTGGCATTGAAGGCCGATCCAGGAACCAAAAAGATTCGGTCGTTGTAGTAGATGAGGTCATTGATAATCCTGAAGTTATCATCCTGTACCTGTCCATCTAATAGCTGACAAACGAACTGAATTTTTGCATACTCCATCACCAAGTGGTCCTTCCAGTGAACCGATATACCTGTCATGGAAAAAATGGATGGCCTCCTGGACAATGTATCAACCACCACGTTGTTCTTCCCTTTGACAAATTCAATGTCAAAGTCATAGGCATGTATTTTGCTCACCCATTTCTGTTGCCTTTCATTTAAGTCCTTCTGCTTCAATAGGTATTTAAGACTGTTATGATCTGATTTGACCACAAACCTTGCACCTACTAGATATTGTCGGAATTTGGCTAGTGCGTGCAGGATAGCCAACATTTCTTTGTAATAAATGTTGTAGAGTAGCTCAGGACCCCTGAGTTTTCGGCTCTCATAGGTAAGAGGGTGCCTATTCTGCATTAGTACGACCCCTATGCCTTCCCCTGAGGCATCACACTCCAAAGTGAAAGGTAGGCCGAAATCTAGAAAAGCTAATACTGGACACGTGCTCATCACCTTTTTCATTTTATCCATCGTAATTTGAGCTTCTTCACTCCATTTGAAGGCTCCCTTCTTCATCAAATCAGTCAAGGGTGCACACAACTGAGAAAACCCTATGACAAATTTCCTGTAGTAAGTGCACATGCCTAGAAATCCCCTTAGCTCTATGAGTATCTTAGGGGTAGGCCACTCCATGATGGATTTAATTTTCTCCTGATGCACCTGTACCCCCTTTGCTCCGATG
>WSFP011478975.1:0-16493 GCA_009831015.1 Picea engelmannii
TAACATACAAAAATAATGGAATTAACAGTAATTCATAATTGCAATGGAATACATGATACATTTCAAAGACACAGGCATGCATAACATATAAATTAAGTACACAATTAATACTTATCTTTTAACTGGAATAACACCACCAACTGTGTGCAGACCTTCCACGAACCTCTCAGCCTTAAACTGAGCTTCTCATCACTCTCAGCAGTAGGTCACCCCCGAGCTAGGACTAAGCTTCACCGGGCAAGGGAATCCTAGGCTAGGAAAGGTCAACAGGAAGACACATAGTTTATGAGGATGGATTCTCTCCTAGGAGCCACTTATTCCCACTGCTCACAGACTCTCAATCCCCACATGCATGTCCCACCCTAGGAGTATACACCTTCACTGTCACACCAGACAATCCTTTGGTTACTAAACCTCCCTTTCCTTGGGATTCAACAACAGGCCGGACTAGAATTCTCCGAGCTCTGTGGAAGATACAAGACCCCTTCTAGGAGTTTTCACTTCCTCTGTGCACTCTCTCACCTGGAGAGAGTCGCTCATAGGCTTGACAACCTACTTCTTCAACCACAACCACCTCTCTCACCTGGAGAGAGTGTTGCACATAGGCATGACAATCTACTTCTTCAGCTCCATTCCAGCACAAGGAGGACAACAGTAAGGCTCAACAAGGAACAAATGATGGAAACAATTCACACTAATTCCTTGAGGACACACGTGACATAAACAATTACGGTATGCTCAACTTTCACAGAAGAGAGCAACCCAAATAGTTAAGCACGAACTTGGATTTGTAGTGTGGATAAAATGGGTTCATAGGTTACACAGGAGACATGGCTTAGTCCACGGGTTTGCCACTGGTTTTCAGGGTGCGTGAAAAGGAATCAACGTAGAGATTGAACGTACTCTCAAATAGTTCAGATGGAGGATGCCTCGGCTTCTCAGGAAAACATCCTAGGTTGGCCTCATGTTTTCGAGTTTCAGAGCTGCGTGAGGTATGGAGAGATTAGACACAGAGGCAACACGGTTCAGAAAGCGGACGCAAGAATGGAGATGAACCCTCATCACGACTCAATTCTTAGGTTAAATTGCATGTGCCTGGGTCGACACATGTCGCCCATGAAGCTGCATGCACTCCATCAAGTATGCGTTCCCTTTTTCCAGGAACTTAGGATAAAAATATACCTTTCACACCACTTTGGAATAATAATAAATTATTATTCAAGGACTTAAGCCCTCAATCTTAGCCCCTCTTCCAACCTTTCATCCCCCTCTCCCTTACCTAGCCTTGTGGAAGCTTAGTCCCCCATCACTCTTTCTTCGTGGTCGGTCGACACATAACGATGTTTATATTTTATTAATGTTCTGCATAATTACATATACAAAAATAGGCTCCTGGCCTTTAATACTTAGGCTCTCCAGCCCAACAAACACATAAGCCCACCAGCTTATCAATACTCGGCTCACTAGCCTACAAAATATGTTTACAATTCATAAGTTCAACAGGGGCTCATCCTTGGGGTATTACATATACTGCTCATGTTTTTCTTGTTGATACAGACACTACTGTGCTTAGGGGAATTCCTCCTTCTCCCATGGAACCCCCTCCAAGTAATGAGGCCATCCTTTTTGATTGGGGTGCACTAACTGGACCTCGTCTTCCCTCTCACATTCCTTTCAGGATTACAATACAAGTTTGTGGTCGGGACATTCCTCAGACGCTGATAGACGAAGGTGAGTTCGTTATTATTTTTCCCTCTATTGCTTGACAAGCTTTGGGTTGTCCTCAGCTTATGCCAGTTATGAAGAATCTATTGGCTTTCAACAGAAGAACCAATAAACCTTTAGGGACCCTTCCTCAGTTTCCCATAACTTTGGGAGGGAAAAATGTCTTTATTGATGTCATGGTAGTCCACGATCCCTTGGATTTCAATTTACTCCTTGGGAGAGATTATGTCTATTCCATGAAAGTTATCATGTCCACTCTTTTTCGTGTGATATCTTTCCCTCACAATGGAAGAGTGGTGACTATTGATCAAATTTTGTTTGTTGGTCCTGACTTGACTGTCAACTCAATGAACTCCCTAAATGGTTCTTATATGAAAATGGTATATCCCATGCCTCCCATGCTTGCAGCTGCCGATGAAGATGAGATTCTCTCTGTAAGTTCAATCTCTTATGACTTAAATCCGGTAGTTGACATGGTGATCTCTTCGATAGGGCTATTAGAGCCTAATCTCCTTACCCCTGTCAAGAACCTCAACATGGTGTCCTTCCAGAGAGCGTTTCTTCCATCGAGTGAAGATTTCTTGGAAGCCATGACCGAGTTTTGTCCCTTGACATGGTGTCCTTCTAGAGCATTGTCTTCTTGGAAGCCATGATCAAGAAGAGGATTTTTGAGCATGGTTTTTTTTATTTCAATCTCGTTAAAAAATGAAACCAGCTGTTAGGATAGTTTTTCTTCTCTGTAGCAGCCTCGTTAAAAAATGAAACAAATCTTACGATCATAGTTCTTGTTTCTGTGTCAAGCTCGTTAAAAAATGAAACAGAGGTCTAGGGATTGAACCTAGATTCTCGAGCATAGTTCATGTTCCCATGTCAAGCTCGTTAAAAAATGAAATAGTTTTTCCCCACTTCGATTGAGTCAAGTACTTCATTACATATAGTATTTGAAGCTTCATTTCATTCTCCTATGCCATCGGACGCAACAAAGCTTGGGGGGAAATGCTTACAGCCTTTGGAATTCATGTTGAAGTTAAGTTGTTAGCTTCTTAAGCCAGGGGATACGTACCAACCATCCCTGGATTATGCGTTGGGAAGTTGCAAGCATAGTATTTTTTTTTTCAAGCTTGTGTAAAAATGAAACCAGGTCCAAGCATAGTTTTTGCTAGTTTTAATCTTGTGTAAAAATAAAATCTATCCCAAGCATAGTTTTGTTTGTTTTAAGATTGCGTAAAAATGAAAAAAATCATGAGCCTAGTCTTTGTTCTTTCTGATGCTCATAAATACCTGAGAAAGTAAATGAGTAAACTTTTATCACTTTTTCGAACTTGTAAAGGTTATATGAAAAAGGAACCCCCTGGAGTTCCCTTTAAGATCTTTTCATACTCTCTAAACATGAAAATATTTCCAAGCGATCTTGTTCTTTTCATGTTCATTAAAGTATTTGAAGAAAGCATCTGTTGAGTGGTAGAGTATCTCTTTTTTCGGTCTCAACAGACTATTTTATGAAAAAGGACATTTTGGAGTCCTCTTTAAGTTCTTTTCAAACTTCATAAATATGAAAAGACCACTGAGTTTTATTTCTTTGGACTCTTAAAACAAACATCGAAAGACCCATATGGGACCGAACCACTCCTTCCTAGGGTTCGTTAAACATACTCTGAGGGACCCATCTGAAGGATGAGATTAGAGTTCAAGCATATGTTATCCTCCTCAAGCTTGTGTAAAAATAAACAGGTACTCGCCAGAAATGGTGGGGGGGGAATTGGGAAAGAAATGTATCTAAACCCGTATTCTATGGAAGAGTCTCTTTTGAACATGACACCCTTTCACTCGTCTTGTGTCTTGGTTGGAAAATCCACCTGTCTCCTGATCATACTCCTTTATAAGATTACAAATTGGTTTGTGATCCCTATTGTTGAGTCAGTATTTCCAAGACAATTGTCATATCGTAAATATGTTCAAAGAGAAGTTCAACCCAGAAAGCCTTATATTGCATCAACCATTTTTGTAGTCCTTAAGCTTTCTATTGCGTTGACCTTCCTTGAGTCAGTTTCGAATCACTTCATACTCTGAGCTACCTCAAATATATTACATATTTCATGTCATTGATGGGGGATACATTAAGGCCCTCCCGTGACAAGTCTTTTCCTGTTGACTTCAACTCATTATCCAGGAATTAGACTTAGAAACTAATTGGTACCTTGGAACTTGCATGCCTCAATGGCAGGTTTACTCGCTTTCGATAATGGGTTTTCATTATTGACCCTTGATTGGGAGATTTCGCCGGGTGTTCAACTTCAGTTCACAAATTCACACCCGTTGGATTGTACTAGTGTACCTTGGGAGTCATTAACATTAATGGTGATTTCCCTCACACTTTTTAATGGTATACACTAATGACCAGTAATCAAGTGGTTTCTACCATGTTTGACTTCAACACATGTATTCACATGGTTAGATTCGTACTATAGAGTGGTGGAGATGAAGACCCTGGATATTTTTTGATAGATTTAGGTTGCATTGGAGTATATTCGGACTGTATTGTTGTATAGATCCACAGAGTATGTCTCATGGCTATGTTCAAATTTGAGTCTTTAACACATAGATACACAATGTATTTTTGGTGGCTACGTTAATATTTGAGTCATATTGGCATGGATCCACATTGTATATTTGGTGGCCATGACCTGTCTTACTTGACATGGATCTTTGCATGTTGGAATTTATGCTTTGATTCATTTATATTCTGAGTATGGGAATTCCTACCTCAGTGATGATATATTATTGTACTGTATTTCCTTATTTGTTGGCAGGTTTCCAACCGACGTGTTCCTTGTTCCCAACACACACTCAACAAAGTATTTTAGTTATCACTCTGCTCTAACTTCATACTTTGGGGGGATCACTGTTACACATTATTTTCATCACCCCTATGACCATTAATGATTTAAACCTATCCTTTGTATTTAGAAGGATCAATTTCCTTAATCCCTGAAGAAGAATGAAGATGAATATTCCCAGAGAGATGAAATTATCCTTTCCCTTGTAAAATCCTTATGAAAAGGGCTCGATGCACCTTGATAAGTGTTAAGGGTGCAATGATCTAGGATCATCATAGACTGCACCACAATGGCCTGCGATGTCGTCGTAGTTTGCTCAGTTCTAAGGGTGCGGCGATTTTTCGTATGAAAGAAAAAGAATAATTTCTCGAAAGTTCTAGAAGAGAAACTTCGAGGGTGAAGTGGCCTCTGATCGGTTTGGATCTGAGTCACATCAATGATCTCTTGGGATCATACTAACCTCCTCACCCTGTCCTTTTCAACTTATAAAAGGAGGGGAGTTCTCATGGGGAAAGTTATCTTTTGGAGTTTTTGGAATGGCTAGTTCTTGAGTTTTGTATCTTGGAGTTTTTGGAGCTATTATGTTGGCTTTGAGATTCACTTTGTCAAGATGAGATCATAAGTAGCTATCAGATCTCTAGTATCAGAACCCATGAAGTAGAAGTCTGTAGGAAGCAAGGAATTGTTGGAAGGAACCTGACAACATCAAGGCATCTGGTTGTAACTTTCTTCCACATTCTTTAATACATATATACTTTTCTTTCCTATATGAACGTTACTTGTCCATATTGTATGATTCCTTGATCACATACATAGTTTCATATTGAATAGAATCTGCTATTCTTGTTTTCGTTGGATTGTGTTTCTTTGCAGATATTTCTCCATAAGCCTTAAGACGAAGTTGGGATCACATTGGTGAGGTCAGGTCTACGAAATTTAAAAGGTATGTTTTGGATCCTCTTCTTATTCGATATCTGAAATCCAAGGAAAGTTAAGTGTACTGTCTTGTTTTGTTCTAGTTTCAGGGTGAAACTAGGGACATTAGTTTGTGTTCGCACTTACCGATTTTTCCAATAACAAGGATAGTGATAAATAAGTTGTTCAACCATTACTTACACTTGAAAATCTTTAACCTTTAAGGATAAGACCGAGGATGATCTAATTTGTGATTTTATAGCCTATCCTGATTCATTTCAAAATCTAGTTTCTTCATCCTACAATCATATTTTGGACAAGTGATCTTAAGAAGTTTGTTCATTATCCCTCAACATGTTGGATCTAACATTTATGATAGATAAGGACAACTCTTTTTATATTTTTCAATTAAAAATGTCAGAGGTTGACAATAGGTTTATTAGTGACTGGTCAAGAGCCTTGAACAAAATAGTACCTCAAGATCCGTCAGGTTAGTCAACTCAACTTTGAGAGGGTAAATGTGGTGTTGGTTTTACTATGCTCGGTTTTTAATATAGAAATGTAAGGGAAGAGGTTTTAGGGTTTGCAGTTGGTGGTTTTAGATTGAACCCTTTTTAGAGTTCAGGTGGTGATACAAATTTATGAGCAAGACAAAATGAATAACAAATTGAATACCATAACTCAGAGATAAGGAGAACAACAAGATATATCCAGTGAACAATAAATTTTATTGAATAAATACAATAGGCTGAAACTGTAAAACTGCAGATTTGAAACAACTTGCTCGAATAATGGTAGTTATATCTGAGAAGAGTTGTGGATGCTACACACATCCATCTATGCATAATGATTACAATGAGGCTCCAGAGGAATTTTTAACATTACTCATGAATTTCCAAACCCTAGACATCCAAAAACCTAACCCTAGGAGATGAAACGAAAAAAGTTATGTGGGCCCCAATGGGTAAGTTGGTACCTCAACTTCCCGGTGTCATACATTTTGCATATGACCTCTTTTTTAGGTGTGTGATAGCCCATTGGAAAGGTATTTTCGATAAATACACAATATGTCATCAAACTCTGACTTCGTCTATAGTTCGACTTTGGAAAAAAAAAAAAAAAAACCATTGTTTAGGGCCTCAAAATGGCCCTGGAAGTACAAAAAGATGTACTGATATGAAAACTTCCAAAATAATCTAGTTGGAAGAGGTGGGTGGCCACCAATATCCACTTGGATGTTGTGTAGGGATTCAAGATAGCCCCAAAAATGTAGAACCCATAATTACAAAGAAATTTCATCATTATAGAGAAACGTGTTGAACTAAAAACTGTCAAGATGACCCAGTTGGAATAGGTGGGTGGCCACCAATATCCACCTGGATCAATACCCCCCCTTTATGAAGAAATGGTCTCCATTGTGTTGAGTGCCCCCATCATGTGAGGAAAATTCTGCTGAATTTGGCCCTGGGTGAGCCACTTTCCTTGGTGCAGGAGTTGCCCTTCCTTGACAACCCGATAAAGTTGGATCCTTTGTTGGTGAGTGCCCTTGACCTGTGTGTCCACTATATGATGAGTGGATTCTTGTTCCATGTAGTCAGGTTTGAGCTATGTTGGTGTCAACTATTCTGCGATCTCTGAGGTGTTGAATAATGGTGGAAAATATGGCCGAAGGAGGTCCACATTGAACATTGGGTGCAAGCCAAGGAAGGATGGAGTGTTGAGCTCAAAAGAATTTCTACCCACAACCTTTGTGATAGTTTAAGGCCCATGGCGAAGTGGGTAGAGATTATGATGGGGCCATGTAAGGTGGTATTTCTGCAAATTTAACCAGACCTTGTCTCCCACCTGAAACTAGTGTGATACCTGATGTTGATCATGGCAGTGTTTGTACTTAGCATTGGATTTCTGCAAAATCTCATGGACCTTTTGGAAGATGTGTTGAATCCTCTCAATGAATCTGGTGGCTTTTTCAGCCTCAGAATAAACATGGGAAGATTCTTCCTGTGTAGTTGCAAGAGGTAGTGCAACATCAATGGGACCCAAGGGTTGGAATCCCATTCCCACCTGAAATGGGCTATGGCCAGTGGAGCTATGGAGATCCCTGTTGTAGCTTTGATGAACATAGGGAAGAATCTCATCCCATGTACATGTATGCTTATAGTTGTACATGCGTAGGATGTGCAAAATCATTTGATTGACTGCCTCTGTCTGGACATTAGTTTGTGGGTAGAAAGCAGTGGATTTAGTGAGCTTAGTGTCCAACATTGACTAGAGACTCGACCAAAATATGTTGAAGAACATGATGTCTCGATATGAGGTGATGGTCTGTGGTATCCCAAAATGGACCCACATCCGTTCAAAGAAGAGATTGGCAGTATCTGTCGCTGTGATGCTCTTCTTGCAGGAAATGATAATGGCCATCTTCAAAAACCAATCAACCACCACAAATACACAATTATTTCCATGATTGGTGGATGGAAGGCCAAATATGTAATGCATCGAGATGGATTCCCAAGGCTTCTCAGGAGTAGGAAGAGGGGTGTATAAGCCTTTCTTCTTGATGGCTAGATTGGAAATGGCACACATAGTGAAATATTTGATATAATTTCTGACTTCTTGTCGAATTTTTGGCCAATAAAAATGTTTCTATAGAACGATCACAATTTTCTCCATGCCAAAATGTCTTGCCATCCGACTATAGTGAGCCTCCCAAATAATCTTTACACACTCGCTTATGGGAGCACAAAGGTGGCCTTGATGGCATAACAGTCCATCCTGGATGTGAAAATCATTGACATTCACACATGTACCCAAGAGCTAATAGGTGGTGGCAAATTCAAGGTCATGCTGATAAAGTTGGGTCCACTCAGATGCCTCATGCCCATAGGAATTGAGAATTGTGGTGAGTGAAACAATGAGAGGGCAACTGAAGAAGTCAACAACATGATTTGTGCTCCATGTTTTATACTTGATGTTGAGATGGAACTGTTGTAGGTATGTGGAACAATTTTTATGGTGGTCGTTCTGCAACTTCCCCTTTGTTTGTATGAAATGCAGAGGCTTGTGATCAGTGTGGATGATTGTCTCCTTTCCCAGAATGTAATGTTTCCATTGACGACAGGCTTGCATAATGGAATACATTCCTTTGTCATAGGTGGGATATTTCCGGAAAATATATGAAAGTGTCTCACTATGGTATGGTATTAGATGACTGTGTTGAGTGAGAACTACACCTACAACATAGTAGGAGGCATCATTCTCAATCCCGGACGGTTGTAGCAGATCAGGTAAGGAGAGTACTGGATCTTAGTAGAAGAGATGATTCATATCATCAAATGGTTGTTGTTGTGCCTTCCCCCATGTGGAATTTTCCTTGCCACTTCCCTTAGTTACTTGGTTGAGGGCCCATGCAATATGGGAGAATCCCAACATGAACCTTTGGTAGAAGTTGGAAAGTCCCAAGAAGATTTGAAGCTTGGTTAGTGTGGTCAAGGCATGTCAGTCATGAATGAATTGGATCTTATTTGGATCCACATGTACCCCATACTCATCAAAAATCTAGCCCAAGTATTGGATCATGTTCATTCCAAAGGAGATTTTTTCCAAGTTGGCATATAGCTTGTGTTGCCACAAAGTGCCCAAAACCTGTTGAATATGTTGCATCTACTCCTGCCAAGTTTTTTTGAATATGATTATGTAATCTAGATACACCACCAAAAAAGAGTTGGTGAAGGGTCTTAATACATCATCCAACAATATCATGAAACTTGTTGGTGCATTTTTTAAGACAAAGGGCATGACCAACCATTCGAAGTGACCTTCTTTAGATTTTAAAGTTTTCTTCCATACATTAGTTGGTTCGATGGGAACCTAGTGCTAGCCAGACTTTAGGTCAATCTTGCTGAAGAAATTTTCCCCCTTGAGTTGGTCAATAAGGTCATTAATTCAGGGAATTGGGTACTGGTTCCTGACTGTGATTTTGTTTAATGCTATGTAATCAATGTAGAGCCACCAAGTCCCTTCTTTCTTCTGTACTAGCATCATCGAGATTTTGCAAGGGGAGGAGGTGGGTCACATGTTCCCCTTTCGAAGCAACTCTTGGATCTCGTGCTTGACTTCATCATTTTCCATCAGTGAGCGACAATAGAATGGTCCATTGGGCAGTGGCGCACGAAGGATTAGATCAGTTGGATGCTTGACCTGGTAGTGCATCGGTACCTTGATGGGTGAGGAGAATATGTCTTTGCACTCTTCCACGATCTCGTCCACTTGCTTCTGCTACAAAGAGAGGCTCTGTGTAGAGGTCACGAATGTGGCAATGAACTTCTGCTTATTGCGAGCATGGATCACAAATAAGAAGAACTTCTCGGTCTGTGAAATGACCTTAGCAGAGATTAAAGAAATAGCGGTAGGTGGGGATACCTCTGGTATCCTTTACAATTGTCTACCCAAAGTAATAATAACACTACATGGTCTAGACTAATATGCAATATGTCACTTCCACAAATATGGCTGGCCTAAAATAACATCACAAACTTCAAGGGGAGAAATATCACACAATACCTCGTCTTTGAAGGGCTTGATGTTTGTAGGGCATACACCATTTTTGGCTCACATGAAGATCTCGTCCTTGGTGAAGCTAGTTGATGGTGTATGGATGCAGGTACATTTTTATCGATAGGACCAACCACTTGAAAACCTCTTCTGAGATCAAGTTCTTCTGACTACTGCTATCGACAACGAAATGCATCGGATTCCCACTTACCCACATCTATGAGTGAAAGAGGCTTTCCCCTTCCTTTGGTTCTTCTCGTTCGCTTGGATGGAATTTGGTGGTAGTGAAAATGGCATTGGGTTTTTCATCGATGATCCTCTTCCCACTTTCTAGATTTGATTTGAAGTTAGAATCTACCTTTGACTTAGAAGCTTTCATCTCGACCACCAGTGACTGCTTGGAGCGACATTCTTTGGTGTTGTGCCAAGGGATTTTATGGTATTCACACCACTGTCCCGTGTCCTTCTTCGACTTATCATTACCCTTCCTAGGTTACGGCTTGGACTGGTTGTCCTGAGAGAAACCCTATTTTATCTATCCCTTGTTTGGTGGGTTTGGATTGCCATTTACCTCCTTTGGCTGTGAGGAATTTGCAGATCCAAAATCTCTCCTTTTCTGCTTAAATTTATGCTCGATCTTGACAACATATCTATAAGCCACACCTAGTTATGCGATGTCCAGAAACTCCATTTATGTTTGAATGTATCTATGGAGAAATTCATGGTATTTGAGCACTAGATGTCGTTCCGAGTGTTTGATACCCAATTTCGTGCACAAAGTATGGAAAATATTGGTGAAATCTGGTACTGTCTGGTCCCTTTCTTGATGCAGTGTGGTCCATCTTGTGTACTGGTCCTCGTAGCTTCCAACATGGTAGTACTATTCTTTAATGGCACCCCTGAAGGAATCCCAGGTGGGGGAGACCACAAATATTGCAGATTCCTCTGTGGCCCTTTGCTCAGAGTATGTATCCCACGAGTCCTTAACATGGGGGACGACCTTGAGGAGTGAAAAAGTAATCTTTCCCCTATTGAAAAAATTGTACACCGAAAAATACCCTTCAAGAAGATTCAAATATTTATCTACAACATCTGCATATATCAATCCTTGAAATAATAGAATATAAAATTTAGTTGTACCTTGAAGGGGGTTGCATGGCCTCTTGATGAAGATGTGTCTCTTGTGGACAACTGCCGAAGGATCTGTGAAAAGTTGTCCATCATCTCATTCCTTTGTCGCGCAAGATCTTCCTCGAGAAACATTTTAAAAAGATATACTGCTCCATCATATTTATTTTCATCCCCCATGAGTTGTGATCAGGTTTAGTGTGACCAATCTTGCAAAGGCTTGATTGGTTTGAGTCCCAACTTCTTGTACCCAGATCTTGTCGGGGACATGCACAAAGAAAAAAAAATGAAGAGAAGATCGCTCTGATACCACTGATCCATATTTATGAGAGGAAAAAAATGAATAATAGATTGAATACCATAACACAATGATACAGAGAAAAAAAAAAGATATCCAGTGAACAATAACTTCTATTGAATAAATACAATAGGATGAAACTGTAAAATTGCAGAACTGAAATAACTTGCTCGAATGGTGGTCGATATATCTGAGAAGAGATGTGGCTATTACGTGCATCTGTTTGAGTAGAATGATTACAATGAGGCTCCAGAAGAATTTTTAACATTACTCATGAATGCCAAAACCCTAGACATCCAAAAACCTAACCATAGAAGATGAAACACCAAAAGTTATGTGGGCCCCGATGGGTAAGTTGGTACCTCAACTTCCCGGGGTTGTAACTTTTTCATACGACCTCCACTTTAGGCATGTGATAGCCCATTGGAAAGGTATTTTCGAGAACTACACATTATGCCACCAAATTATAACTTTGTCTATAGTTTGAATATGGCAATCCAAAAAAAAATTGTTTAGGGCCCCAAAACGACCCTAGAAGTACAAAAAGATGTACTGATATGAAAACTTCCAAAATAAGACAGTTGGAATAGGTGTTCGCCACCAATATCCACCTGGATGTTGTGTAGGGCTTCAGGACAGACATGGAAGTGCAGAACCCACAATTACAAAGAAATGTCATCATTACAGAGAAGCGTGCTGAACTAAAAACTGTCAAGATGAGCTAGTTGGAATAGGTGGGTGGCCACCAATATCCACCTGGATCAGGTGGTGTATCTAGTTGTTCTATGTTGTCCAAACAAGGCCAAGAGGTGGGATCTTATATATAAGTCAATGAGGTTTTTGATTTCTAGTCAAAGGTGATGAGAAGCATACGGGATAGAGGTTAGTTGTTTGAGGGCAGTTTGAAATTGAGTTTTATTTTGGGAAAGGGTTTTCCTATGGTTTGTTCTTATCCAACTCTGAAAATATCAATGTGGGAAGTGGGTGATAAAGTGTAGGTTATGAATGGGGTTGAGTTTCACATAGGTGATGTGACTATTGGTTATAAGGTATGTATTGGGGTTCCCAAGGATCAAGAGGAATCTTCAGGTGGTTATACTACTAGTGAAGGTGTTTGTAGAGAGAAAGAAGGAAACCATTGTGAGGGGGTGAAGAACTCACCTATTAGTGGTCGTGGAACAAAAAAATAAATAGGTGTATTAAGTGATGGGGTTCCCTGGTGAAGCTTGTCCTTGGTGAAGAAATAAATATGCACAACGTAGTGGAACTATCAACTCAAGTCCTAGTGGGTCATTATTTTGTTCGTAGAATGAATGGATAGTCTTTAAAGGATGGCGTGGGGCTCATTTGGTTCCCAGTTCTAGGTTATTTGTTGAAGTTATATATCATCGCCTAAGGATGGATAGGATTCTTATTATGATTTGTGGAGTAATCAAAAAAATATTAGTGGATTCATGGAAACAGAATCAATTGCATTGTTTTGAAACTAACTGGACTCCTTTCTTTTATGCTAGGTTAGAAAGAATGGATTTAACTCTTGTATGGATAAAATTGACAAGATTGTTGCTCAAATATAGGTCTTTAGATATGTTTAAGGAAATTGGTGGCTCGTTGGGAAAGTTTATTGACTTAGATAAAAGTTATAAGGTTCTGGGTATTAGGTCTGTAGAAAAAAAATTAGTGGGGATTGATTTAAGGGATGTGTTGGTAGCCAAGATGGATCTACCGAAGGAGAACCATATTTTTTCACAACCTATGGACTATGCAAGGATTCCATTCTAGTGTGCAAGATGTCATCCACATGGGAACTTGGAACATGAATGTGACTTACCATTTCACAATAAGGCATGGGTTATGAAGGAGGATTCTATGGAGTATGAGAAAATTCCTAATGATATAGAAAAAGGTCAATCAAATCTTAATGAATGCATTACAAAAAAAGATGAAATTGTGAGAGATGTCATTAGAGGGGTGGAGTTGGGAGAATAATTGATTTAAGGGATCTAACAAAAACAAAGGGCTTGGTCAAAGATGTCTAACATTGAAAGTCCAGGGGGATCAAGTCAAGCTCAAGATGAATCTGCTAAGTATATGAAATACCTTGTTCCTTTAAACCTTCATTCTCCTTGTGAAAAGGGTTTAGATTTGCGTTCTTGGCATTTTGTAGAATATGATGTTGTTTTTAATAAGTGTAAGGGTTTATTTTTTGGGGGGGTGAATGTTGTTAAGGAACCCTCTTAGATAATTATAGTGAATATGGAAATTAATGTGGGGGAGGTTATTTCTTTTGTTTGTTTGAATAGTAGGGAAGTTGATGATCCTAGGGTCTCAAATGATCATGATTGTGTGTTGGATTACTTTCCAAGATATAATATGAAGCCTAGGAGAGAGGTTTTTAGTGATGTTGATGGATGTATTGATGGAGGGTTGGGTTTAAATGAAGGGAAAAAGACTAGAGGGGTATGCTGGGGAAGAAGATTGCGTCTTTCTATAGATCATGAGAAGGCACAATGTGAAGTTCTATCTAGTAAAAAAAAATTCTTTGGTTGGGGTACTTAGGTCTAGTAATACCCCAATGGGGGTGGATCATGATTTTTTTATCATTCAATTATCAAGGATGTGAAATAACTTGAAAAAATAGGCTCTAAAAAGGCTCATAGATGCACACAAGCTAGAAATATTGCTTGTTCATGAATCTTTGGGTGATGGGTGCAAAAGTGTTTCTCTATTAGAAAGGTTGTTGGGGGGATGAGAATTTAATTATGTCGATGCTAGAGGTGGATCGGGTGGTCTATTAATAGGTGGAAGGATATATTTTTATCATGCTCTAACATCTAGTCTTTTGATTCAGGTTTGGTAATAGTGTTATTTTCTAAGGAAATGGGTAAAGAGTTTAAGGACGTTTGAAGAGGTTGGTCTATTTGATATAGATCCTATAAAGTTAAGGCTAACCTAGAGTAATAAGAGAATAGGGGATGAAAGAATTCCAAAAATGTTAAATATGTTTCTTATGTCACGATCCATCATTAATGATCAAGTCAAAATTAGATTGTGGGTTTCTTCAAGTGGTGAATCTGATATTTTTCCTATGTTATTGGAACTATCTTATGTTGGAATGAAACCTCTTAACCCATTTAAGTTTAACCCCAACTGGTTAGAGGAGGAATATTTTGTTAGTTTAATCAATGATTTACTATGCTCCTTATGATGGGTCTTTGAGGGGCTTTGATGCTTTATAGTTTGAGGTAAATCTAAAAAAGGCAAAATAAGTATCTATGACATGGGTTCATGAGAACAAGGTTAAAGAGGAGAAATATATAGTATCTATTGAAGCCGATTTAGAGTCTGAGATGTATCTACAAGAGATGGTTGCATATCTTAATGAGGAATTTAAATCTAATATAAGCAGTTGGATAAAAGGAAAATAAAATTTTGGCTAATAAAGAGGCATCGAAGAGACTTAAAAATAGAGATTTTGGTTCTCTAAGGGAGATGAAAATACCAACTATTTTCATCAGTTTTCCAACTATAGGTAAAATTTAAATATATTTTGGAAATCGTTTGGAAGTGAAAGATCCATGGTTTCTAATTTTGAGGGCCTTGCTCATTTAGGAGTAGAACAATTTAGTGGAATATACGAGTATAATCGAGCTACTATTACAGGGGTAGTAAGGATCATGCTTATTTTTTTCCAAGTTTTATGAACAAGGAAGATAACATGGAGGTTGTTTCAAAAGATGAGCTTCAAGAAGTATTTCACTCTTTCAAAATGAAAAAAATTCACAGTCTTGTTGGGTGGCCTATGGAATTTTTCCTTGGGTTTTATGAGGTAATAGAATACTACTTTTTGAGAGTTATTGAGGAGTCAAGGTCTAATGGAAAGATGATGGTTGTCTTCAATGCCACTTTTTATTACACTATTTCCAAATTCAAATAATCCTTCTACATTTGAGGAATTTAGGCCCATATCCTTGTGTAACTACATTTACAAGATTGTTGCTATGAGAGTTATAAGTATGTTATCTACTTCAATTTATAACGAGCAGTTTGATTTTCTTGAGGGATACAAATACACAAATAAATGAAGTGGCTTAGGAGGGTCTCCATTATATTAAAAAAAGAGGCCTGAGGTGATGGTGATGAAATTAGATCCATAAAAAACCTATGATATGATAAGTTGGCATTACATAAGATTGATGATGATACATTTGGGATTTCATGTTTCTTTTGTCAATTGGGTTATTAACTGTGTGTCGACTGTCATTTTCTATTCTAACAAACAAATCTACTCTTCCTTTCTTTATTCCTAGAAAGGGGTTGAGGTAGGGGTTCCCATTATTACCTCTTCTCTTTCTCATTGTGGCTAATGGTTTGAGTACGGAATTGATGGAGGCTAAGAGATCTATTTATTTTAAATGTGCAAAAGTCAGTAGATATGTATATTTGTCCCATTTGTTGTTTGTAGATGATATTTTGTTGTTTTATGATGGCTACAATATGGATGCTATAAAGTTGAACAAGATATTGGATCTATACTGGGCTACTACAAGAATGAAAAATTATTGGAAAGTCAATAGTTTCATTCGTGGATGTTAGTGAGGAAGATATCATAAATTTGTCTTAGTTGTTTCCTTCTCAACAGGTTGAATTTCAAATTGGCTTGAATTATTTGAGATTTTATATCAAGCCAAATGATTATGACATAAAATATTGGGACTGGTTGATATTAAAAGTGGAAAGGTGGATTAAGGCATGGTATAATGTGTGGCTATCTTGGGGTGGAAGGTTGGGGCTATTGAGGGAGTTGGATCCCCAAAAATAAACTGTAGGGATTAGACCAAGGAAGAGGCCCAATTAGACTCCTCCCTATTTGGTGTGGAATAATACTATGGGTTAATGATTCAACAACCATTCAACGAGATTTAATAGTTTTCCTTTCTCATATTATAAAATGATTGCATAAAGTAAACTAATCTAACAAATTTAAAAGAGACTTGTCTTGCAGGATAACCTATAAGAACAATAAATTTTGAAGT
>WSFP011478978.1:0-16493 GCA_009831015.1 Picea engelmannii
TTTAAGGGATCCACCCTGATCCCATCTTTGGAGACAATGAAACCGAGGAGTCGACCAGATTCGACAGCAAAAATGCACTTATGTGGGTTCAAGCGAATACGGTAGAACCGACATCGAAGAAAAATCGCCCGTAAGTGATCAATGTGATCGGATCAATTGGATGAGTGGGAGGGTAAATCGTCGAGGCAAGGCTCCGCGATATGCTTGATATCGTGGAAAGCGTATGAAATGGCCCGCTGGAAAGTAGCACCAGCATTTTTAAGGCCAAAAGGTAGCTTTCGATAGGCGAAAGTTCCCCATGGGAAGATAAAGGTTGTCTTATGTTGATCAGTAGGTAAGATTTCAATCTGGTTATACCCCGAAAATCCATCCATGAAAGAGAAGATTACGCTCCCAACGCAATTATCGATGATTTGGTCGATGAAGGGCGTAGGGTAGTTGTCCTTTGAACAAGCTTTGTTGAGATCCCGATAGTCAACACAAACACGGATGGCCCCTTGTTTTTTGGCAACCGGAACAAGGTTGGAGACCCATTCTGTCAACGGGATGGGATAGATAAAGCCAGATTTTAGAAGTTTCTCAACTTTCACCGTTATAGCTGCGATTTTCTTGGGATGAACCGGGGGAAGTTTTTGCTGAATAGGTTTTGCGTCAGGGTAAGTCTTGGTTTCGTGCATGACGATTGAAGGGTTGATCCCTGGCATTTCCTTGTAGCTCCATGCGAAAACATCACGAAATTATTTAAACAAAGCGGTGTAAGAGACCACTTCCTTGGGTGTGCAATTAGCACCAAGGTTAATGTTTTCTACGACACCTTCTTTGATCAAAATATTGATAACGATCATAGTAGAGATGTTACCCATATTCCCCTCATAAAGAGTATCTTGTGTGAGGATAGGAGATTGCGGAGCATTGGTAACATCGGGAGGGAAGACATAGTGTATGTCTTGGTGAATTTCTTCCAAAGGCGGAAGAAAAGAGGATCGATGATGGTTATCATCCCAAGGTAGATTGTCAATGCCAAGCATTTCCATAATAGATTCATCAGAAGGGAAAATTTGGGAAATGTAATCGACGAAAGATGATAGAGAATCCAACCATGAGGGCATAGAGTAGGCATCAGGTGCCAATAAATGTGGGTTGTTCGAAGAGGGAGAGGCGGATTGAATAGATACGTATGCAGCCTCGGCTGGGCTAAGTGGCATAGTGTCACCGAGCACATCGAATTCCAGAGGACTAGGTACAATCCAAGGATCAGATGATTCCAAGGATTGATAAGGAATAGTCAAGATCATATTGACGGCGGCAATATGATGCGCGGTAGGTGGAAGTGGTGTAGGGAAAGTACCCATAAGGCTAGAATCTTTCAACAAGACAACACCAACGCTTTCATACGTAACTGGGTGGTCTCCCAAAAAAGGAATGTTGTTGGTGACAGGGACGCAAGCGTCGGGTGTACAAAAATCGAGTTGATCGATAGTGACAATTTTTCCTTGATGGGGGAATTGTACACATCGAAACACCGATGAGGCAACAACAGTCATAGCGTAGAACCAACTTCTTTCGAGTAGTAGGTTGTAATCGAGGGGGGCATCAACCACATCGACATCAACGGTAACAGTTTTTCCACCCAACTGAACGACCAAGGATTGTAATAATCCGTGAGGATGAAAACCTCGTCCATAGAAAGCGCGTAACATCGTAGGGGATTTGTTAAGTGTAGGTGATTTTAAGTCTTTCCAACAAGCTAAAGACATGACACAAGTAGAGGCTCCCTCATCCAAGATAGTTCGGTGGATTTGTTGATTGTGAACAACAACATTGATTTGGAAAGCTAGTTGGTGGGAGAGTCGTGGTTGATGATCATCCAAGTTAAACGTGAGGTTGTTTGATGACTCAGGATCGAAAGCACCGATATCAGCTAAGAGCATTCTACGTTGGCTGGGACAATGTTGTAGAACTTCCAAGGAGGACATAGCACACGGTGCTTGAGCCAAATCTTCTACAATGTTGTAGTTTTGGGCAGCCCGTGAATTAGGATTGAAGGTAGATTTATGGATGGTGCTCTTAGGAGGGAGTAATATGGAGTCAAACGAAGGTTTCTCAATCTGAAGTGGCCCGGATGGAGGGCTGGCAGACGGAGGACTAACGAAAGATGGTAATGGGTCTGGTACGGAACCATTAGTAGTCTTCGGCTTATTAGGTTTAACTGGCGTGTCATATGTCATAGAGCGAGTGGTCAGATTAACCCCATTGAACATGTAAATGTGGGTACTTGTCGAGGCCTCATCATGGGATTGGTTGGAACTGCCCCCTAGAGTGGGGGTTTGAGCAACCAAAGATTGCTTCCGTGGAAAAGGCTGAGTAAGCACAGCGGGTTGTGAATTTCCCTTAAAAATCTTGGCCACTTCATCACGATGAGGACAGTCTCAGGTATAGTGATCGTCACCTCAGATGAGACATGGGAATTTTGGTTTTCGTTGTGGTTGTTTTCCAGCAGCAGGGGTTTGTGGTTGATTTTTTGGTGGTTCGTTGTTATTGTTTTTCCTTGGTTTATTTCTTGCTTTCTTATTGCCCCCAAGTTGTTGTGAAGGGGTTGATTGGACCGCATTCACCTAAGAGACTTGAGTTTGAGGGGGGGTAGAAGAGGGTGTAGTCGGATTGGGAGCGGCCGTCAAAGCGAGCCACTGAGTTGCTCCAGTCAACTGAGAAGTAGATTGGGTTTTGACAGAGCCAATAACTCCATCTGCGTGCGAGGCAGACGATGGTTTGGATGGATCATTAGTGGCATGGGTAGCATTCAGTATCAACTCGTACAGAGTACCAGACTGTGAATAAACCAAGTCTAGGTACTGAGCTCAGGCAATAGCTTCTTCCTCGGTGACTACACCACCCATGGAAACATCATGAGCGATCTGGGGTAACGATGATTTAGTGAACCATTCCGCTAACAATTGGTCAGGAATGACCGCTTTGATTAGCCTTCGTCGTCGTCTCCATTCATGAATATGATCGGAGATGTGTACGGAAGTTGTCTGACGAAGGGAGGTTAACAGTTCAGTATCCGTCTCGTATCAAATGGGTAGTTGGAAGTGCGTGAGGAAGGACATGGCGAGGGAGTTGAAATCGTGAAAAGAGGCACATGGTAGTTTGATATACCATTTTGTTGCAGAACCCGTAAGCGTTCGTTGGAAAAGATGCAAACGTATAGAATCGTCCATGAGGGAGTTGGATGAAAAAAACAAATGGAAAGTCATCACGTGGTTGTTTGGGTCTTCTTCGGACTTTCCGTCGAATTTTGGGATATCAGAAGGAAGTTTAGCTGGAATAGCTGGCCAAACCGGAGAATGATAAATAGGATCATTCGTTAACCGAAACAAGTCTGGAAGGTCTAGGGTCACTAGAAAAGGTAGTTGTCGGTTAACCTATGGGTAATGCTGGTGTGGCATGGGGACACTAGTAGGGCCATACACTGGGTTATGCAGATAATTGTAACTAGTGGGCCCTCTTGTATGAGGTTGGTGTTGACCAGGGTACACAGGATTTGAGGTGTTTTGCGAAGTATGTGCGAGCGGAGGATAACTGGATGGGTTTTGAGGATTATAAGCCATATTTGGGGTTTGTCCAAAAGGGGGTTGTTGTGGAGCTTTAGAATTATGTCCCGCCGAGAATTGTGGGTTTCCTGGGAAAGGGATATTCCACGGATTAGGTGTGGCAGACACATTTTTTCCATATGGTTGATGGTAGGCTCTGGATTGAGGCTGCCCCCCAGCATGAGGTTTCCCCCCAAATGGAAGTTGTCCTTTGGTGGGAGGATGCCCCCCAGCTTGAGGTAAAGTTTCTGGAATTTGAGAACCAGACGCAAATGACTGACCGATACTGTCGAATGGGTTAAGACCACCAAGACCGGTCCCTCCGGGTTGTTGGATAGGTATGGAACTTCCCAACATAACTTGGGTAGTAGTGGCAGCGGAAAAATTCAGTGCTCTGTAACCAAAAGGGAGTGATGATGTAGGTCTTGGTGTTACGGGTGTGCCAATAGTAGCTTGGCTAACCACCGCGTTACCGACGGGAATGGTTGGAATGTGAGGGACCATTGTAGAATGGGTCATCTGGAGAAGGAAAGTAGGCCTTGGGTGAACGGACGATGTGTTCAGACCAACGGATGGTGTGGCCGTAAAGGTGGTAGCACCGGTAAAATAGTTTAGGGGTACAGTGTAAGTGATAGGTGCGTCGATGCCCACCCCCATTCCATAAAGATCCCGCACCATGCACGGTGGACTTCGAACAATGTCTGCGGTCCAAAAGGGGTCATCGGCTAAAGGGTTTTGACGAGACCCAGCCAGAATGTCAGAAGGATTGACGACGACAAATTCACCAACTGAATTCAGTTGGAGGACATGACGTTCATATCCTTCCGAAATGTAGAAAGCTTCCGGAGACTTTGAAACAATTCGAAAATTCTCCAGAGGAGTGGGAACTTCTTATTGGGAAGTTGTGGTATCTTGAACCTCGCTCTGTTGAGGAGATTCCTCCATAGAATGAGGGGGTAAAGGGGTGTTTCCTTCCATATTTTCTGGAGGAAGTCCTTGTAGCCTCCGTGAACGGTGTGGAGGGTCGATGTTGGCGAAAAAGAGTCGGCGAAAAAGATCTATGGCCAACTACCGAAAAGAAACAACATACGCTAATAAAATCTAAGAATCACAACCAAGCAAACAAGACCTTCTCTCGATGACCGTACTAGTTGGTGATGAAAACCAACGTCACCTGATCAAGTCAAGGAGGGGCGGGGATATGGTGGAACAATTACAATGGTGACCTGCTTAACAGACTTATGCCTTGGTGCAAGCTTCCACGCAGTAATTGTGGATTTACCCTCCAAGGAGCCCGAGTGAGTTTGACCAATGTATGCTCCAGGTATAGTGAGACTTCCCTTCACTGTCACCTCATGTAAGACCCTAAAGATTATGGCCAGTAAGGTTACCAATTCACAGTCAGCCCCTGGGCGGGTACAATCGACAGTCCGATCCGAACATACGGGCAGGGTATCTAGCCCAAAATCAACTAAAAAGCTTCCACACAGTAATTGTGGATTTACCTTGAAGCGATCCCCATAATACGATCTGACCACCGCAATCAGTTAAACCACGAAGGGATAATATCCGTAGCTCACCCGAATGCAACCTCGTGCGTAACCCTTGTGTGAGAGGGGGATCCTAGGAAGACTTATACGATAATTGGATTTGACTCTCCCTAAATCAGGATGCTAATGTTTGTTTTGGAAACTTGGGAGAGTTATGCTCACAGCCTAATCCAAAGTACTAAGCCTAGTCTACTATTGGTGGAGGATCCTAGAAAAGAAAATGTTCTAAATAATTTTTAATTAGCATTTATTTTAGAGCTGTTCTTTACTCAAAAGGGGTGCATGGAAGTGAAACAGATGGAATTATGACTCAGTCCCAAAAATGCATCAAATATGATAAGCAATCATTTCTTTTCGATGAACATCTATCTAAGGGAGAGAGAGAGTTCTTTTCACTAACAAGCACTAATAAGGAATGTCCTCAAACAAATTTTCTTCAATCAAATCCTGATGTGATGATAAAAATTTTTGAGATACCTTCTAACATGCAGAATCAATCATGAAGATGTTTCTTTATTGTTTGTATATGAATAATGATTAATTCAATAACAATTCTCATCTTGCTAATTATCCTTTTGAATCAATGAAAATCAGACCAACACAAGCAAGAATCATACAAACAATACACCCTCTCATTGTGATCAAGCAAAAGCAACAATCAAAGAGAAACCAAGAACTTCACACCAAAAGAAATGTCGAATAAAAATGATCTTAACTAAAACCAAATGAAGAGATCTGTAGGCCTTTGATGACCTTCACCAGAGTTTCTCACTCAGTCAAAAAGGAGAGAAAGACAATGCATGGGTTTCAAACTCCAAACAACAGAAAAACTCAACAACACGGGTGAAGAAGGCTACAAAATCCAAATAGAAAGATGTTTGTTCTTTAAAAAGACAGATGTCAAAGTTGAAAAGGAAGAAGGATTGACTCACAAGGTGACTCAGCAGGAGAAACACAGAGGTAAAACCCTGAAAAAAGCAATTCTGGAAGGGTTTTTTGGCCGAAATAGGGCTGGCACTCTGTTGTCAAGGGAAACGAGTGTTATAGCACTCTGTGTAAGGAACTCAGGGAGCACTGGCACTCTGTTAACATAGGGATAGGGGTGACAGGTTCAAAAAGATCCAAAAAATGTCAAAAATCCAAAAATTGCAGTCCAATTTCGTCAATCAAGCTGAGTGCAATGGGGTAGGGAGTCAATCATCTCATGAAATCAATAAAAAAGGAGTGAACCAGGTCTAAAAACAATCAAGGGGTAAGACAAGGTCTATGAGGATAAATCAAAACAAACAATTTCGATTTGAGGACTCCCTAGTGGAGTCGCCAGTTTCTGTTGTAGGAAAATCTCCCCGCGGACAGGTAGATTGCCTCAAAGAGCTAGACCCTAAACTCTAAGATAGAAAGTGATTAATGTGGACACTGACTTCCTTTCAAATCTATACAAACTAATACATGAGAAGGAAGGAGAATAGAAGTACCTCTTTATTGACGTTTTTCCCTGCACGCTCCGAGTTGAGCTGCAATCTTCCGCTCCTCGATGAGCCCTGTAGACAAACAAAGTACGACCACTTTCTAATCTATTGATATTAGCTTGAAAACAGATCTATCTATCAATGATAAGTTCATGCGAGATCAGACACAAACTAGAAAGAAACAGGCCAAGCGTGTCATATTGATGAGAATAACGACAACAATACTTACAATCGTAGATGTGAATGCGATAGCTTTGTCAAGTCCCCTTCGTCTAACCCTTGCTCAAAAGATCCATGACCTGGATGATAGAAACTTCACTGATCACTCTCCTTTGGTTGACTGTGTGTTTCCTATGAGATCATAGGTTTCATGCTATCAATTCTTCCCCCTTTCACCATCATAGAGCCTGCTTATATAGGTTAAGAGAGGCTTAACCTCTTGAGGTATCTTTAGGGTAAGTTGAGGAATTCCCTCATTAGATCAAGGATCTTCTGATTGAACCAAGAATTTGAATGCAACTACCTTACAAACTTGAAATATCTTTCCCTTATTCTCCTCAACGGGCCAACCACTACCCAGATTAGACATCGCTCCCTCAAAAGGGGCATCAGGGCGCTATAACGCTCCCTAGGAAGCTTAAGGGGGGTGCCAACGCTCCAAAGATGGATAACGCTCCTTTAGAGGGGAAGTTGGGCATTATAACACTCCCTAAGACCCTTTAGGGGAGTGCCAGCACTCCTAAGGCTGATACAGAGGAGCGTTCACCTTCAAAACCCTCGTTTAAGAGATCCTTTCAGGTGATAAGAGTTCCTTGACTTCAGTTAATCATTCTCCTTCCTCCAAATCGAGTGTCTGAGTTATTCTAGATGTCTCCTTGGTGTCTTCATCATGGTAGTATGCTTCGTTTGATGTTTGCGACACTTGTGAATGACATGTGACACTTGCGACAGTTGAGAGGATCACGCAACACTTATGACACTTATCGAAGTGAGCAATATTGAGGTGTAACATAGTCATTGTGAATTTGCCAAGAATTTAGCCCAAAACCCCTTGTTTTCCCTTGAATTCCAGTTCTTGATTGCGGAAGGTATAAGCAACCATTTGGTGAACCATCTCCATCAGTGAGGTAAGCTCCCTGTCTTCTACCTTTTCATGGTTTAATTTTTTTTTTCATTGGCAAAATTCAAGTTTTTGAGTTTGTTTTAGGGCCAAAACTTGTGCCCAGGCGTTCTCACAGGCTAGCCATACGAGACTTATGAGAATGCATGATTCTTGCATGTGACCCCAAAGGCACCTGCGAGAACCTCACACTGTGCTAAAGGGGCACCTGCGAGGGCTGCATAACGAAAATTTACTTTGATTTTTGCTCAATATAAAATATGCCAAGGATTGAAATGAGTTGCTGAATCTCTTCTTATGGTTCTTGTGCAGACAATTAACCATCATGATGATGGATTGGTGTGAAAGAGAGCATGAAGAGGATGATGCTATTGCCAGGAATGAACCGGGCACCATTGCCACTCTCTGAGACTGTGGTCTCTTGAAATTATTTCAGATCCTGGGCATGAGGGCCCAAGTCAGGCTGTTGGAGTATCTTGTTCATATGTGGGACATGGACCAACAAGTATTCCACATGGGGGTCCACACATTTTCCTTGGATGTCGGGGACATTTACTTCCTAGCAGGAATATCACGGCGTGGGTACCACGCTAGCTTGATCGATAGCCGAGGTGGTGGGCTGCCTATGAGTGAGTATTGCTGTCAGTACTGTGTTCTAGAGGCAGAAAGAAGCAAAGGAAAAGTGGCCATTTGGGGGGTCCAGGATTTGACCCTTCACACTATCTTGTTAACCATTGCTCGTATGGCTGGGAGCACTACTCCACACATGGCTCTCCGGAGCTATTTTTAGTACGCCATAGAGTGTATTGAGCCTTGGGTCTTTAACTGGTCAGATGCAGTCCTTTGTAGAATAAAGAGGTAGTTGACAAAATGCAGGAGGAGTAACCTGAAGAAATTTGGGTATGGATCACTTTTGGTCTCCTTCTTTCTTGAGAGGGTTCCCTTGCCAAGGTTGCAGGTTGAGTGGGGTTTACTGGCTCCACAGGTACTGAGGATGTTAAGGTGGTGCAACCTCATGGTTCGACATGTAGCTGGGTCAATCATCAAATACAATGATTCCTTGTTTGACTGGTTGTGACCACAGATGTTGATGGTTGACGATTATGCCTATGCCGGGTTGAATTTCCAAGGGGATCTGGATTTGGCCTTACCTGAGGACGCTCAGTGGGGAGATCTAGGTAAGAAGTACACATTTTTTCACTTTTTAAATGTTTTTGTGAGTTTTATCAAACACAATTTTTTATGTTTGTCCACGGTCTAATTACAAAAACTGTTTTCCATGACACAGACATGGGGCCTTATTGACCTCTTGGTACCTCTCCTATTCAACGACGAGGAGAGGTGGCTCTAGTGCCATGATGGGATGCTGAAGATTATGAGGTAGTGGAGCAAAACTTCCAGACATGCCTATCGAAGAGGTCCCTCGGTGTTATTAGTGCCATACGGTGGGTGTGTCAGAGTCCATTGGCTGACTGCTTCATAGGGTTTCCCGGGCAATCATGTGTTATCATGAGTGTCACCCATGACACTACTTTGTAGAAGCTATGAGCTTCAGATGTTGAAATTTTGGTCCTTGGAAAAAACTTTTTTGTAAAAAAATTTTGATCGTTATATACATATATACGGCTTCTACCAGCTTATCTTGTATTATGTGATACATGTGATGTGATTGGTTTATAAATGGCCCAAATGTCTGTCTAATACATAGTTAGCTAATGCATCAGTTAATGTATTTAGACATCTAGGAATATGATGATACTCAATATAATCAAAATAACGTTCCAAGAGGCGAATTCATAAATATGCCCTTAATAAAGTAGGACTTCAAATAGCATAGACATTACTTAACTGTAGTACTACTAGCTGGGAATCGAGTCATATAACCAAGTGATGGATACTGAGAGAGATAGCATCAATCAACAATTCGATAACGATGCTATACTCTGCAATATTGTTGGTCACATGACCGAGACACACACCTCATAGAGTGATAAGTTCATTTGTAGGGGCGTAAATTGCCCAAGCAACAGAAGTAAGGTTATGAGTACTACGGATAGTGCCATCAACGAAGCCAATGTGGGGTAGCAAAGACTCTGACATATGGAAACCAAACACAACATAACATAAGGGCAGAGACCAGATAACAAAAAAACATACTACAGTAACACACAAGAAGTATGATACAATAAAATACAAGTACTCATGCACAGGTGATCTTAGGCATAATACTTCTTTAAGTACAACCCATTTCTGGGTTCACTCAAAGGGATACCATTGTAATCCACTAACTCATAAGATCCTTTGTCCAAAACTTGTTTAATGATATAAGGACCTCTCCACATAGCTTCTAATTTCCCGGCTCCTAGCATATCTCGATCTTGTTCATAAAGGAGAACCAGATCTCCTTCGGAGAAAATGTGAGGCTTGACATGTTTGTCATATTGGGCCTTGACATGTTTCTTCTGGGATTCTATGACTAGGGCGGCATCGCGACGAGTTTCTTCTAATCACATGAGATATAATAGATGTTCTTCTTTGGCAGAAGTATTTGGGAGGAGTTCGATGACTAGTTTTAGGGAGGGTATCTCACATTCAATCGGTAGGATGGCTTCTAGACCATAGACTAACTGGAATGGTGTAAACTCAGTAGAAGACTTAACGGACGTCCGGTAAGCCTAGAATGCTGAAAAAAACATTGTGTGCCAACTTGTTTTGTGAATCACTATCATTCGTCGAAGCATGGTTATGAGGACTTTATTAATCAATTCAACTTGGCCGTTGGCTTGTGGGTAATAGGGTGTTAAGTTTTCATGGCGAAGACTCAACTTTTCAGTGAGTTCGGACATCATGAAGTTCTAAAGTGGCTACCATGATCAGTGAAGATAGCCTGAGGAACACCAAAACGAGCTATGATGTGATTGAAAATGAATAATGCTGCGGTCTTTCCGGTGTTGTCAAATGTCGGCATCGCCTTGACCTATTTCGTAAAATAATCTACGGCTACAATAATGTATCCATGCCCCTCGACCGAGTGGGGGTGACTGTCATGAAATCGATACCCCATTTTGCAAAGGGACCGACAGAGACCACAGGGTGAAGAGGAGCAGGATGTGACCGTATCTTATGGTTGTAGGTCTGGCAAGCGTGGCATTTTTGGACGGCAATTATACAATCGTTAAATAAAGAAGGCCAAAAACACCTTGCTCGTAAGATCTTCTCAGTAGCATACCCAGACATATGACCACCACAGGTTCCAGAATGGCAGTCATTTAAGGCTTTCTTGGCTTCGTCAAACCTGAGGCAGCGTAAAAAACTTAGTCAATCCCATGATGATAAAGAGTATCACCGAGGATAATATACTGATGGGCTTGGTAGCGTATTTGACGTCGGTCAGTACTGGACAAATTGGGTTGGAAAGTATGGCTTTGGAGATATATGATGATATTTCTGTACCAAAGATCATCGAAACTAATTAGGAAAAGGGATTCATCGGGAAATGAATTGGCTGCTACATTTTCCATTTCAGAGTAGGGAAAGTCGCATATCAACTCGGAAAAAACTAAGGATTTCTTGGACTTAGCGCTTTCAAATTCCAAGTTAAACTCCTGTAGTATCACGATCCACTTGGAGTATTTTCCCTCTAGCAGTTGATGGGTGAGAATGTGTTGCATAGGGTTGCAGTTAGAAATTACCGTAGTCTTACGAGAGAGGATATAGTGCTGGAAACGTTGAATTGCTTGGACGGATGCCAATGCTAGTTTTTTGACATGAAAATACTTGGTTTCGGTAAGAGTTAGACTTCAAATCAAGTAATAGATAACATGTTCATCATGAGAATCATCTTCTTGGACAAGAACCATAGCGATGGTGTAATCCGAGGCTGCGAGGTAGAGGAGATAATCGTGACTGTAATCGGGTGGGAAGAGAAGCGGAGCACGTGTCAGTGACAGTTTCAAAGCTTCGAAAGATTTGTTTGTGATGGTATCCCATACGAACTCGGACCCCTTTTTGAGTAGTCGTGTAAATCCAAGAGTTATCTTAGCATAGTTTAGGATGAAACAACGAAGAAAGTTTGCTTTCCCTTGCAAACTTTGTAACTAGTGAAGCGAAGAAGGAGGAGGGAGATTGAGAATTGCCTCAACCTTTAAAGGATCTACCCTGATCCCTTGACGTGAAATAATAAAGCCTAGAATTTGGCCGGATTCTACGCAAAAAACGCATTTGTGAGGATTCAAGCATATATGGTAAAAATGACATCGGAGGAAAATGGCTCAGAGGTGTATTGGATGATCGAACCGGCACATGGAATGAGCAGGTAAGTCATCGAGATATGGCTGCATGATGTGCTTGATATCATGGAAGGCATAATACATAGCGCGCTGAAAGGTTGCGCCGGCATTTTTTAGACCTAAGGGAAGTTTTCGATAGGAAAAAGTGCCCCAAGGACAAATACAAGCAGTTTTGTGTTGGTCCTTGGGAACAATATTGATTTGATTATATCTAGAGAAACCATCCATCAGAGAGAAGATTTCTCTTCTAGCATAATCATCAACAATCTGGTCGACGAAGGGGGTAGGAAAGTTGTCTTTAGGACATGCTTTGTTAATATCCCTATAATCAACGCACATGCGAATTGTGCCTTGTTTCTTGTCAATTAGGACAAGTGAGAGCCACTGGGTAAATAAAGTTGGCTTTATGAAGTTTCTTGACTTCAAGCTTGATAGAAGCCGCTTTACGTGGGTGAACTGGATGAAGGCATTGCTGGACGGGTTTAGCGTCTGGGTATGTCTTAATCTCATGTATCACAATGTCGAGGTCAATACCTGACATTTCTTCATAGCTCTGGGTGAAGACATCACAAAATTCTTTGAAAAGTGACTTGCAGGTGACGATTTCTTCAAGGGAACATGAAGCTTCGATATGCACATTTTCGACAATTCCAGGTTTGATGGATATGTCGATGGGAATGGTGGGTGAGATATTGCTTAAGTTCCCTTCGGAAAACACATCGTGTGTGGACTTGGGAACGATTGAAATGACGACAACGGTCGACGGGGTCGAGATCCATTGGTAGCTCTCGATGGTGTGTTGTTCCAGGAAGAGAATGTAATGATGATGTCCATCGTCCCAGGGGGTGTCTTCCATAACAAAAATAATCATCTTGTCCATGGGAAAAATGACGTGGAATGGATCTGGAGATAAATCACCAAGAGAGGGGGTAAGAGGAGTTGTCGATTGAATGGCCTGGTAGACAGATTCAACCGGACTCAAAGGAATTTCGTCGCCATAACGAAGATGATCACCGAGGTCGGGAACCATCCATGGGTCGTGAGACGCAGGGGTTCCGGTGGAGATCATGTTGATTGAAGCGACAAACGGATATGGAACATCGGGTGGTGGGATGGGGAAGGTACCCATTAACGAAGAGTCTTTAAGAAGACCCACACCTACGTTCTCGTATTTGGGGGGGTTTTGGCAATAAACTTTACGTTGCTAGTACGCGTATCCGAGTTAAAGAAGGCTAATTGGTCAACGATAATTACCTTTCCTTGATGTGGGAAACATACAACAAGAAAAAGAGTCGACACAACTGCGCGCATGGAATCAATCCAGCTATGGACAAGAAGGAGGTTGTAATGGAGAGGAGCGTCGAAGACTTCCACTTCAACTTGGACCTTTTTTCCTTCTAACGTGATTGGTAGTGAAGGGAGGACACCGTAAGGCTTAAAACCTGAGCCATTAAAGGCTTTGAGTGTGTTGTGGGATTCAGACAAAGAGGGAGAACCGATGGCTTTCCAGCAGGTAATAGACATTACACACGTCGAGGCACCCTCGTCGATAACAGTTCTTCAAATGTTTTTGTCAGAGAAAATAACTTGTATTTGGAATGCGAGTTGAGGGGGTAACCTTGGAATATGATCTTCCAAGTCAAAAATTATTAAATTTTTATCCGTGGGGTTGATTCCACTGATAGATTTCAATAGTGCCTTCCGTTGTGTAGGACAACTTTGAAGGACTTCGAGGGCTAACATCATGGATGGTGCTTGGGCCAGATCTTCAACAATGCTGTAGTTCTGGGCAGCACGGGCATGAGGATTGAAAGCCGATTTTCGAATGATGCCCTTTGGAGGAGGGAAAAGGACTGTGTCGAGGCTCGATCATTCAAGATGAAGAGGACCATTGGTAGGTGGAGTGGGAGATGGTTGGACCAATGAAGGAGGTATAGCATCAACCTTCTCTTTGGAGGAAGAATAATATTTGGCTCAAGTGGTAAGTGTGATGTCACTTTGCTTTGAATCATCTGTACACATTAAGACATAAGATATAGTGGAGGGGTATGGTTGGTCATGAATGACCAATTGGGCCTATTGTTGAGAGGGGAAGGGTTGTGAAAATACGGCTGGAGTGGGCGGTTTCATGGTCCCTTGAAGGAACTTATTAACCTCGGCACGTCATGGAAAATCCTTAGTGTAGTGATCATCACCACAAATAAGACAAGGGTATCGGGGTTTGCGCTTATCCCTATCATCAACATGTAGTGTTTTGGTTCTTTTTGCTTGCGAAGTATTATTTTCTTCCTTATTCTTACCCTTTCCCTTTCTGGATTTGTTTTTACCGGCAAGGGTAGATTAGACAACATTTACCTCAGAAGTCTTGCTGGTGGGAGGGGTAGGAGATGGAGCATTTTGAACATTAGAAGAAATGGGTTTGGGGTTGTTGCTAGAGGTTTGGATGGAATGCGACTGGGCATGGAAAGTGCTAGTCACACTGTCAGCTGCATGAGTAGCAACGAGAGTAGTTGAAGTAGTGGAAGTAGAAGGACGAGGCACATTAGGGAGTAAGTTGTAAAGAGTACCCATTTATGAGTAAATGAGGTCAAGGTATTGAGCATGACTAATGGCCTGCTCTTCCATGACAACTCCACCCATGGCGATGTCAAGACCAATGTCGTTCATGAATGATTTCGTGAACCACTCTGCTAACAAATGATCTGGAAGTTCGAGTTTGATGAGACGTTGTCTTCACCGCCACTCATGAATGTGATCGGAGATATGAGTGGATTTTTTTTGTTCAAAAGAACTCAAAATCTTGGTCCCTGTTTCATAACAGATCGGTAATTGGTAGTGGGTGAGGAAAGCCATAGCTAGGGTGTTGAAGTCGATGAAGAAACCTCGTGGAAATTCTATATACCACTTCACGGAAGAACCCATGAAAGTTTGTTGAAAAAGGCGTAAACGAATAGAGTCATCCATCAAGGAGTTGGATGAGCACCAAAGGTGAAAAGTAGTTTGGCCGGTATGGCAGGCCATTGGGGAGAGTGATGGATTGGATCATTTAAAATCCTTGACAGATCCAGGAGGTCCAAAGTGGCTAAGAAAGGTAACTGTCTATTCACATGCGGGTACTGGTGGCTTTGGGGAGGGAGTCGCGTCGGCAAACCAGTGGGACCATAAGAAGTCTGCATATAATGTGAAGACCCAGGCAGATTCAGTGGTTGTTGTGGAGGAAAGTAACTCTTGGGATTGTATCCTTGAACAGGGGTGTGGGGTTGAGCATTCGAGCCCCAAATAGGATTAGACGTACCTGGATATGGTTGGCCTATACTAGGGGGTATAATGGATGTATCTTGAGGCTATTTCCCCCTAGTCGATTGAGGATTATGTTGTATCAAATGATTCCAATATTGGGCCAAGGATGGAGGTATGTTTTTTCCATAGGTTGGGGTCGGTGGGGGTTGTGCTCCGAACGGGGATTGTGTTCCAATCGAGGGTTGTGTTCCAATTGGTATTTTCCCTACAAGGGGGGGTTGAGTTAATCCTCCTTGGTGAAATTGTCCACCAATGGGAATCTGGTAATTTGGTGTGAACGACGACATGGTGCCACTAGGATCAGCGCCGTCGATAGAGGATGAAAAAGGTCCTCTAAAAGGGGGCGGAGGAAGTGTCGAAATGAAACCGGGAGGACAGTGCCTAGAAGAAGAGGGACCACCAGGAGTTTCGTATGTGATTTGCATAGGAACGAGAATAGAGGCATTCAACGCACGGTATCTAGGTGGAAGTGTCGAGGTGATTCTAGGCGAAACTAGTGTGCCAATGGGAGCTTGGGTAGCCGCGGTAATCTCAGTGTGAAGACTCATAGTATCTGTGTAATGGGCCATTTGTAAAGGGAGAGTCAGGATGTGGTTAGCTTGCGGAGCTTCTGTACCAAGAAAATAGTAAGCAGTAGTCAACGGTACTATGTCTGGATTAGACGTTTTGGGTAGCTCAGGTAAGACAGTGATATCAACGCCTGCTCTCGAGCCAAAGAGGTCTCGTCTAAAAATGCTGGTAGCCCAAAAAGGATCTTGAACCTCAGGTCCTAGAAAGGTCCAGTTGGTGATCTAGAAGAATGAACAACTAGTTCTCTAGAAGAAGTCAGCCACAGAATACGTCTCTCGGAGTCAGGGTGAAGTCGAAATTCCTCTCAAGAATTGGAAATTCGAAATCATTCTAGAGATTCAGTTCTTTCCACTTGTGGAGTGGTGACGTCTTGGACTTCACTCTATTGAGGAGAGCCCTCCAGTGAGCTGGTAGGAAAGGGCTGAGAACCTTGCATATTTTCTAGGGGTAAGCCCTACATTCTACGTGAACGACGTGGAGGGTCAATTGTGAACGAGTTAAAAACTTACGAAGAAAATTCTACGATCAACTTGGGTAAACAAACAACATGCACTAGTAAAAAATCTAGGAAGGAAAACTAGGCAAACAAGACCTTCTAATTC